>JAJPUD010007480.1:25788-53536 GCA_023553655.1 Myrmecobius fasciatus | reverse complement strand
TATTCCATAACATTCATATACCATAATTTATTCAGCCATTCTCCAATTGATGGGCATCTTTTCAATTTCCAGTTTCTTGCCACTACAAAAAGGGCTGCCACAAACATTTTTGCACATGTGGGTCCCTTTCCCTAGCTAGTCAGGTTCCTAAGGGAATTAGATTAAAAAACAAATTGTTTGACCCTACTGTATTTGGAATCAGAAATCCTGGCCTTCACTCCAAAACTTTTTAGCAATATGAATTTAAGCAAGTCACTTACGTTTAGTGATCCTCAGTTTCCTTATTTGTAATACAGGTATATTAAAACCTTAACCATCTCACAACATTGTGCAGAACAACAACAGCAATGATGATGATGATAACAGAAAATATATAACATTTTGAGATTTGCAAATTGATATATGACCTTTTTCCTTCTAACAATCTTGAGAGAAACTGAGGAAACTGAGGCAGAAAGAGGTTATGTGATTTGCCAAAGGTAACATAACTAGCAAGTTTTTGAAGCTGACTTTGATTTTAGGTTTTCCTGTATTCCAAATCCTGTGCTCTGCCCATGTTGCCACTTTGAAACCTCAAATTAGAAAATAAATGAATATGAAATTTCAACTCTAACAGCATAGTACATATGAATTATATTTTGATTGGATATACAAGAAGTGATAATAACTTAAAGTCAAGAAATTGCTTTAAGTTTTTTAAAGCTCTAAACTATGGGACATCACCCAAACCATTGCCTGAAACAACTTCCTCCCCAGGATATGTGCTAGAAGAAGAATGAAGTGGTAGGCAAAAGTCTAATTGTATGAAGATGGAAAAAAGAAGTAAACAGATTGAAGACTGGAGGGAAAAAATTACTCAATTTTGGCTGTCAATGAGTCTCTAGAGTTTATTGTAGCTGCTTATGTCATTGCTATATACTGACTTTATTATAAAAAAAATGTAGGTGAGGAGAATTTGAAACAAAGTGGCATCTAAGAAAGAACACTAAAAAGGAAATATTGATCTGCTATTAATTGTTTCTCCTTTCATTAAACCAGCATCAAAATGAGGTATATTATTGATGCTGAAGTGATAGGGAATTTTCCATTCATATTTCTTGAAGGTGTTGCAGTGGACACCCCACCCTCTTCAGCTGATCTCCCACACCAGATAATGAAATAATGAAAGAACTTATATTTAAAGATGAGTTATTAGTTCATTAAATAGATTATAAAGATATGTCTATACTGATGTCTTTAGGTACTAAATAAACCTTCTTTGATAAATTTGAAAAACATTTCAACACTGATTAGAAGAAGATGGCTCACACCTAACTTGCAAACACTTAAGTAAAGATAGGAAGAAAATTTGAATGCGGTAAATCTGGGGAATCTAAAAGAGAATCCATTTTAGAGGAAAGAAGGAAAAATCAATCTCTTTTTTTTTCTTTTTTTTATTAAAGCTTTTTATTTGTATAACATATGTATGGGTAGTTCCCCATCATTGATCTTTACAAAGCTTTCCATTACAAATTTTACCCCCAGTCCCCTCCCCTCCCCTAGATGGCAGGAAGTCCACTACATGTTAATAATGTTGAAATGCTTGAGAAGTTATGCAAGAAAAATCCTATCTACAAGAAAAAAAAGAATCAGAGAAAGGCAACACAATGCAAGCAAATGTCAATAGAGATCATGAAAATGTTACGTTGTGGTCTATATTTCATATCCCTCTCTCTGGGTGTATATGGTTTTCTTCAGTGAACAACTGGAACTGGTTTGAGACAATTCTTTTTTCCAGAGAGCCATGTCCATCAGAATTGATCATCATGTAATACTGTTGTGGCTGTGTATGATGATCTCCTGGTTCTGCTCATTTCACTCAGCATCAGTTCATGCAAGGAAAAATCAATCTCTTAAGAGAGGATTATTCTTTGCTTTTTAGCTGTGTCTCTACTAAAAACCACACAGATCACGGTGTGAGTGTGAGTGTGTGTGTATGTGTGTGTGTACACACCCACATATGTGTACATACATGGGGTAGTAGAAATTACCACCTCTTGTTCTAAAACATAGTTATTATACCAATAGAAAACACCAAACTTAGCTGGGAAGAGGTCCAAGAGACAAGGAGATATCTGACTGTATATAAGAAGAAAAATACCTCCTAGCAGGAGATTAGGGAGTTATCTATGGATCTATTCATTTAAGAGTGTAGCAGCAGAGAAGAATGGCATTTTAGTATGAATTATAGACAGGAAAGAAAGGACAGATTTGCCCTTACAGAAGTATGAATTGCTTTGGCCTTATGTAATCTCTACTTGTCTATCTTCTATTAACAGGATACAGTGTTACTATATAACAGTATTCTAAAAGTAGTGGGCATAACTATTATGCCAACAGTGGGCACATCTATTATACCATTCTGTCCACCAATAGTATATGTATTTGCAGAAGAGTGGATCTAAGGGAATTTTTTTTTTTAATTTTAGACTAGTCTTTAATTATGCCTTTGCCTTCAGTTAATTGCATCCAATGGTGTCTATTAAAATTAAATGGTGTATTAAAAGAAGGGGAGAGAGAGACAGAGAGAGAGAGACAGAGACAGACACAGAGACAGAGAGAGACAGAGAGACAGAGACAGAGAGACAGAGACAGAAACAGAGAAACGGAGATAGTGAGAGACAGAGAGACAGAGAGAGAGAGCGAGCTTATAAGCTCTTTAGGAGTAAGGAACCTCAGAGAACCCTGGACTGGGGGGAATTTGTTAGTCACTTCTTCCCTGGGAATACAACCTACAAAATTTTGAGCATTGAATTCAAGAGATAATCTTTAAGGAGCAATTCAATATAAAAATTCTCATTTACTTATAAATAAATTAGAATAGTATTTCTATTTCTATTTCACTTTCTATTACTCTTTTGCTAAAAAAAAAAAAAAGGATCTAATATGTTATGGTGTAATGAGTATTGAATTTTAAGTTGGGCAAGTAACCACATCTCTCTGGACATCAATTTCCACTACAAAAATTGAGGGAATTGTGCTGGATGATTTTTGAGGGCCCTTTTCAGCCTTCAAACCTATAAAATTCGTTTTCCCAGTCTCATCTTGTAGACATACTTCATTATTAAGAACAATTCAGCTTTTGGAAGCTATGTCATCAAGCTCCATAACACTTTTTTGAGTGGACAACAAATATTCCAATATGTTTTATGTATATCAAGACTATGCCCATTATTATTGGTTACCTAGATTATTAGAAGACAAAAAAAGCTAATATAAGTTACATATCACTTTCATTCTCTGACTTACTCTTATTCTGTCATCCTATTTCTATCTCTTTCTCTGATTCTCTGTTCCTATTTTTTTTTTTTGGCTGAGGCAATTGAGGTTAAGTGACTTACCCAGGGTCACACACCTAGGGAATGTTAAGAGTCTGAAGTCAGATTTGAACTCAGATCCTCCTGATTTCAGGGCTGGTGCTCTATCCACTGTGCCACCTAGCTGCCCCATTCCTATTTTCTTAAAGTGTTTGTAGGGTTGTTTTTGAAGCCACTTTCCAAAAACCTCTCTTTAATAAAAGCTTCCCCCACTTGCTATATAACAGAACATGTTAAAAAATTACACAAAACTTATTCATGCACTAATATTTGTAAGATTCTTTTTGAATGACTGTACATTTCCCTTTTCTGTGTTCCATATTCTTTATCCTATTCCTAATATCTTTTTTGTCTTCATTTTTTCCATCTAAAATCTTAAATTCCTTTTCTACATAGCTATAACTTCCTATAAGAAGTTTGCTCTGATCATAATTGTTAGGGAACCCGAAGCCACAAGCAAGAGTAATTTCCATAAATATATGTACTTATTTGCATATATGTTATTTTCCAATGGAGATGTTTTTCATTTTTATGATGGAAGTAAATGCTTAATTGCAGTTTTTTTTCACTTTAATCACTGAATAGCTAGGTTCTATGATATAATTAATCAATAATACTTCTTTATCTCTTTTTTAGCAATCATTTATTAATTTCCATCTTTGTGAAAGGAACTGTGCTAAACATAGGACATACAAAGAAAAGCAAAAACAAGATCACAATATAATGGGAGAGAATAGATTTGAACTACTGTATTGTACTAAATTTTCATCTCCTTAAATTAGGAGAAGTAATTTAATAATCTGAATTTCTACATCTTTTCATGTTGTATTTATTACCTTTAATTGTAGTTCTGTATTCTGTTCTTATGCTCTATTATTCTGCATCTTTCTCTTCCAAAATTGCCACGTTTCTCTGAATTTGTTATATTTGTATTTCTTTAGATTACAGTCATATTCTATTAAATTCAACAACCATAATTAATTCATTTATTTGGCAACAAATTACCATTGTGCATCATTGCCTGCCTTCTTTTATAAAATATAATATTATCAATATTTTGATATTTCTCTGAAATTTCTTTCCCCATTTAAATACCTTTTGTTTGGTGGGATCATTGGGCCAAAGAAAATGAATAAATGAATCATCAATCTTTCTTGTTTAATTCCAAATTATTTTTAGAACATTTCCATCATTTCCCAGCTCTTTCAATAATGGTTGTGTAACTATATTCCTACTGTCCTTCAAAAGTGATTCATTGGTTTTATTTATATCATTTGAAATTTAGACTTAATGTAATATTTTATTATATTAGTGATTTAGAGAGTTATTAGTGTTGATAAAATTTTGAACTTTCACATTTGATAACTTTTTGTATACATTTATTGATCATTGTCTAATGACATATAATCTTACATAGTTTACTATATGTCTATAATGAAGACTACCATATAATTTATATTGAAGTCCATTTTATATTATTTAATTTTGATTTTTTCCCTTGGGGCTACATTCTAGATACTAATTAGTTAAAACTTTTACTAAAGCCATGAGTTATCAAGTAAGTAGTCAAACTTGTCACCCCATAAATATCTTTATGTGTACAATAAATGTAATTAATAAAAAAAGTTGTAATTTTAAACCTTGGAAAATAAACCTTGAGGACTAATGAAAAGTTACTTAATTTAAGACTTTTGTTGCATAATATTTGTGAAGCGGATAGACAAATGTTACTATCCTTTATACATGAATGAATAAAATGGGTATTGGTTGGTTATGTGCTTATCTAAGTTCATGTGACTAATAATCTTTTTTTATGGTTGTATTATTTTTATTTCAGTCACACAAACTAAAGTGGTTTCCCCAAAACAAATGCTGGGAAAAGAACAGGAAAACAGTTCCAATAATAATTCTCTGAAACAAGTTCCAACCTCTGTTTTCAGTTTAAAGAAGAAGAAGAAAGAAGAAAGAAGAAGAAGAAGAAGAAGAAGAAGAAGAAGAAGAAGAAGAAGAAGAAAGAAGAAGAAGAAGAAGAAGAAGAAGAAGAAGAAGAAGAAGAAGAAGAAGAAGAAGAAGAAGAAGAAGAAGAAGAAGAAGAAGAAGCAGAAGCAGCAGCAATAAGGTTAGGGAATAGACTTAAAAGAAACACCTCGGTGACAGTTTCAGGGCTTGTAATTTTGAAGGAAAAAAACTGCCATGTGTCAGAAATGCCCAAATCTTAAAACAAACATCACAAGATGCATGGCAGCAAATGAAAACCACCCTTGAAATGCCTGAAATGCCCTTGAAACAGGAACAAAGACCATCACGTTCAGCTACACTTTAAAAGGGTTCAGTCTTTCAAATGAAATGGCATTGAACTTTTTCTAGGAATCAAGTCTCCAGGAACCAAGTATTTCAAAAAACTGAAAAGCCCTTGTAGATTTCTACTTGTAAAATGGTGGCTAAAACAAGTAAGATAATGACTACTCAAACTTTAGCTAAATAAGAGGATTTCAAATGATTATAAAAGACATGATTCATGGGATTCTTCCCCAACACCTTCCCAGCCTCCAACTTTCTTTCTTTCTTTTTCTTTTTTTTTCTTTTTTTTTAAAACAGATTTGTTAACCAAAAATTATAAACAAGACATCAAATCATGAAGGCAGGTACAAGGTAGCCGCAAAGAGGTCTTCCTGTCAAAGTCTCTGACAAGGCTGGGACATGGTCATTCCCTCACTGTTTCCCAGCCTACCGGCCCAGCTTCTTCTCCAGCTGCCCTCTTCTCTTGCCGGGCCTTGGCCTCGACCTCCAAACACACCTTGGCCAGCTCCACCTGCACCAAGCCCCTTCTGCTGCTTCTGCTGCTTCTGCTGCTGCAAGCCACCCCAGCCCCTGCCTTTGGATACCACCTCTTCTTTTACCATGTCAATAATCTCATCAGGAATCCACAGGTACTTAATGGTACTGCCTTGGATGTAACATTCAGGCATGAGCCAAAACTTATCGCCATCCTGGGATATACATATGACCTCTCTCAAATTGATGTTCATCCAGTTATCACAGCTCACAAGATGCCCATTGTAGGTTTCACCATTTTTTAGCTCTACCAGCATGGGGTGATTCTTCAATAAGGATAAGGGCAGCATGGTGCCGGCCGTGCCGGGGTGACTAATAATCTTGACATGATATTGTAACCTTGTGTTCTGAATGCCAGAAAAAAAAATATGGTATTCTTGGTGCCATATTGGATGTTTACTCTTTCCACATTACTTGCATCAATAGTAGATTATTCTAAAATCAGTTTACTTCATGGTTCCTGTGATAATTAGAGGGAATAAATACACTGGATATTAGGCAATGTTTTTGCAGATAAGTGTATCATATTACCTTTTTAAAAAATATGAAATCATCATGTCTACTGCTGTAGAGTATTAATTAATTGTCCTAAATCCAAACTATATTTTGTTTAACATTCTCTGATTTAAAGGGAGAATTAAAGATCAGCCAGTCACTTGAACTAGGCAATGTATATATGATGGGTAATGAAAAGAATTACTTTTCTCAAAAGAAATGTTTTTTGTTTGTGTTTTAACTTTATTAAACTTCGATCTTTCATTTAGATATCATTAGTTTCATACAACAGATATTTGTTTACAGGTGTTCAGGAAAGACTAGTACTTTTGGTATGAATGTGTCCAGGACTTTTTTTCAGAACTGCTTTTCATTTTTGGTATCTGCCTTCCACTGAGCTCTCATCTGTGCCTCTAAGAAGTTGTCTCATCAACATTGGTTATAGTCAGGTAAACTATTTTGGTAAATGGACTGAGAAGATTTTAGGGGCCTCAACTCACTGGTGAATTAGTAAGGTATATATTTCAAACATGTGAAGACTTCCCTGGTAGAACAAGTAAATTTGAGGAATTTTTTTCCAATGGCCAAGAATATGACTTAAAGAGGTACAGATATTGATGCAGTTATCCCCTACATCCTGAACCATCTTCAGTAGTCTTGACTTTTTCTTTTTCTTTCTTTTTTTTGGTCTCATAACTTTGTAAAAAATAAGGGGGGGTGGGCTTGAATCTTCAGACTTCACACAACTCTTTCTCACTTAAATCCAATTTATGCATGAGCCAAAAGATAGTATTCACAACTTTTTACATACCCCAGAGTCCTATTGCAACTGTCCAAATGCTTAATCAGCAGATTTGGATACTCTGAGAACTGTAGTCACAACCCTGAACCAGCATAGATAGTTTAAGCCTTTTGGATGTCTGAGCAATCTTTTTAAAAGACACCACTGTTTACTTTGTGGTATAAAGAAGGGGCATGAGAGGATATCCTAAAAGCTGCCTGCTTCAACTTACTTAACCCTAGCTTGCTTACCACAGTAGATAGGAATACTACCCCATGGTCAAAACACACACACACACATAAACATACTTACACAAATACAAAAATCTATGTGAAGATGATTCCATTCACAATTTGTAAATGGAATGTGTATATGTTTATGGATAATATGTAATCCAAGACTAATGACTCATGAAGAGAATTCAGCAGGTATTGCATTCAATTAACAATCTTAAATGAAACTAGTACAGTGAATGAAGCCCAGGTCACTGAAGTGAGAGTGGAATACACATTTTTCTGAAGCAAGAGCCATAATGAGGGACACTGTGAAGCTGGCTTAAGTTTCACAATCAAATCTAGTCTATTCAATAAATTTATATGCCTTTCAAAAGGAGTAAATTGCATAGGCTCATAACAACTGCCACTTGCAGGAAAGCACTATGCAGCCATCAGCACTGCTTGTGTTTCCAACATGAAAAACTTTGATAAAGCCAAAAAAATTTTTTTTTGAGACCTAGAGATTCTCATCATCAATGTGCCAAAAGATGGTGAGCTTGTAATTCTGAAGAACTTTAATACGTGACTAGGTATAGACTATCAGAGTTGGGAGGAGAGAAATTAAAAATTGAAAGAGCAATGTTCACTTACTACTGGACTTATGTTAGTTTATCTAAATACAATAAAATTTTGTGGATACATCCTCACAGAAAACAGAAGCATGTAATAAACTATGTCTTTATAAAAATAAGAGAATGACAGGATATGAGAGTGATAAAGGTATTATGGGATATAGATAGCTGGACCAATCATAGACTTACACTATCCAAACTAAACATTCACATTCAATTCCACCAACAATGCATTGATATCTCATTTTTCACACATTCCTTCCAAGATTTGTCATTTTTCTGTTCTGGGAAGTACCTTGGAATTGTTTTAATTTGCATTTCTCCAATCAATAGTGAGTTAGTATACTTTTTAAAAAAATATCACTATAAATAACTTGATTATTTCACCTAAAAGTTGTTCTTAACTTTTGATCATTTATCAATTGGGGAAGGGCTCTTATTTACACATACATACACACACACACACACACACATATACATATATTTAACTCCATTCCCCATATGTTTGAGAAATGAGACCTTTGTCAGAAAACTTGCTTCAAAATTCTTTTTTACAATTACTATTGCATATAATATTTCCCACAATTTATTCTATTCTCTCCCTCCTTTCATCTTGTCACTCTTCAAAAGTGTTTTGCTTCTGATCAACCCTTCCTCAAATATGTCCTCTCTTCTATCACCCTCACTCCCTCTCAATTCCCCTTACCCTCCTATTTTCCTGCAGGATAAGACGAGTTGCTATACACAATTGAGTGTTATTTCCTATTTGAGCCAATTCTGATGAGAGTAAGATTCGCTTGCATATTCTCTCCTCACCTCTCTATAAAAGTATTTTTCTTGCCTCTTTTCTGGCAGGGAATTTATATCATTCAGTCTCTCCATTTCCCTTTCTCTGAGTTCATTCCTCTCTTACTCTTTAATTATATTGGTTTAGATATTATCCCTTTATTTCAATTCACATCTGTGCCCTCTAATGGCCCTAATAATGAGAAAGTTCTTTTAAATTACAAGTATCCCACTCCCAAGTAGAAATGTAAACATATTAACCTTATTAAGTCCTATATGATTTCCTTTTCTTGATTACATCTTTTGTTTCTTTTTGCATGCTTGCAAAATTTTCTCTTTGACCTGGGAATTCCAGAATTGGTTATAATATTCCTGGGAATTTTCATCTTGGGATTTCTTTCCGCATAGGATCAGTGGATTCTTTCAATTTCTATATTTTCCTCTGGTTCTAGATTATTAGGACAGTTGTCCTTGATAATTTCTTAAAATATGATGATTCATTTTTTCATCATGACTTTCAGGTAGTACAATAATTTAAAAATCATCTCTCCTGGGTCTATTTTCTGGGTCAATTTTTTTTTCACTAAGATATTTCATATTGTTTTCTATTTTTTCATTCTTTTCTTTCTTTTTTTTTTGCTGAGTCAATTGGGGTTAAGTGACTTGCCCAGGGTCACACAGCTGTTACCTGTCTGAGTCCAGATTTGAACTCAGATCCTCCTGACTTCAGGGATGGTGCTCTATCCACTGCGCCACCTAGCTGCCCCCTATTTTTTCATTCTTTTGGTTTTATTTTATTGCTTCTTGGTTTCTCATAAAGCCCATTTTCTCCTATTTACTGCATTCTAATTTTAAATTATTTTCCTCAATGAACTTTTGTTGTCTCCTTTCCCATTTGGTCAATTTTGCTTCTTATATAATTTTACATAATTTAATAATTGGCTTTTTATGTTTCCTTTTTCACCACTCTCATTTCTCTTCCCAATTTTTCCTTTACTCTTGTTTGCTTGATTTTCAAAATCCCCTTTGAGCTCTTCCATGGTCTGAGACAAATTCTTCTTTTTCTTTGAGATTTTGAATACAGGAGCTTTGATTTTGTTATCTTGAGTGCTTTTTGATCTTCCTTATCTCCAGAGGACATTTCTGTAATCAAATCTTTATTTGTCTTTTAATTCTATTAAAGCAGGGCTTTATTTCCAGCGTGGAGGATGTGATGTTACAAGCTTTAGGTTTTTTGTTTGTTTCTTTTGTTTTGTTTTTGTAGATGTTTTCAGAGATCCTTTTAAGGGCCTGTAAGTTTTCAATTCTTCCAAAGTCGTTTGATCTATAGAGAAGTATGCTTACTCCTCTGCTGGTCTGTACTCTGGACTGTTTGTGATCACAAGCACTCTTTTCAACTCTGGAACTTCGAGGAGAATCCTCTTTTCAATGTGGTTGTAAATTTGATTATACTAGTGCTCCTCCTTGCCTGGGACTGTGAACTAGGATAAATACATCAATGACAATTATTTATCCTGAAAAAGGTACAAATCAAGGGAAAGCTGAAGGGACAATTGGAGTATAACTTTTTTGTGCCCAGAAGATTGGGAACTCAATGTAGCCTCTGAGAGTAAGATCCCCTTAGTAGGGATTAGTTCTCTGCTACTAGTGTTACTTTTGGCCTGACAATTAACAGCAAGAAAACAGAGTTTCTCTAAAGGCTATGACTGAAACATCCTTATATGGAACTATTATTTACAGCAAATGGTAAAATTGTCAATGCCAGGGATAAGTTTACTTACTTTGACAATATACTTTTGAGGAATGAGGACATAGATTAAGAAGTTCATGCATGGAATAACAGTGTTAACTCAGTCTTTAGGAGGCTTTGAAGGGAAAGTTTGAGAAAGAAGAGGTATTATGTTGTCTAACAAACTAAAGGTCTCCAGAACCACTGTGCTGACCTCATTGTTGTATGTTTTGAACAGTATACCAGAGCTTTGCCCTGAAAATTAATTATTTCCATTTGAATTTATTTGGGGGGAAGATTCTGAAAAACCATCTGGAAAGATAAGGTACTAGACATTTAGGTCTTTTATTGAGCTGAATTGTTTAGCATTCAAACTCTACTGCAGAGAGTACAACTGAAATGGAGGTCCTTATCATTAGAATGCCAAATATTAGTTTGCCTAAATGACTATTTTATGAAAAACTAACATGAGGTAAGTAGAGTTCAGAAGAAGCAATACAAAGACAGTCTTAAGATCTCTCTATAGAACTCTGAATAGATAATGAGACATGAGGGACATAGGTATAGGCTTGCTCAGAACAGCATGGCAGCATCAAAGGAGATGATATGGTCTCTCAGCAAAACAGAATTGTAGTAGCTGAAATGAAACATGATATGGACAAATTTAGAGATATCTTCACTCCAAATGAGCATGTGGACTATTTGTGCCAGACTTGTAGCACAGTCCTCTGAAGTCATATTGGTTTAATCTGCCACAATTGGCCACACTATATTGTGACCTTAACGTAATGATGTCATTTTGGTCTCTTTTGAGCACTGACAACAAGCATAACAAATATCTCCCCTGTATACATAAAACAGCTGAAAAATAACTTAAAAAATCTTTCTCTGGATAGTTAGAAATAGATTTATTTCTATTTTAGCAATTATATTTGGGACTGAAATCTATATTTTTCTTTAAAAAACCTAAACTTGAAGAGCTTTAAAAACTTGGATTGAAATCCAAGGTATTACAATTTATTCTGATAGAGAAGAAGGAGCTTAAATTTGACCTCATTCATTGATATAGTTCAGTATGTATTCAAGGATTCTGAAATCAAAGCTTGGATTCAATCTTGGAGATATGACATATAGAGACATTATGTATCTTCAACTTGCTTTTACTTTGGTAAAGATAAAACAGTTATAACCTGCATTTGTTTCAGGAAAAGTGGGAGTTTAGGGAATTTGGATATATAGCTCTATCATGTTTCCAGTCAATGTGTATTTGTTTAATTACAGTAATATAAAACTGTGAGTACTACTTTCTTTATTGTAGACTTATTCAAGAGAGGCTCATTATCTTACTTAAGCAGACACACAGTTAATAAGGACAGAATTAGAATTGAACCTAATCTATTTAATTGAAAAGCAAGTGTTCTATGCATTCTTTAACATGCTTCTCAATATTTAATCAGTCTAAATAATTTAATTAGATCCTAGTTCAATAAGTAATCAAGAGGCATGTGTATTAATAGATAGTATGTCAATAACAATTCAAATACACTATTTGGCCATGCCTGGAAATTCTAAAAGAAAATCACTTCATCTTGTGTGTGTGTGTGTGTGTGTGTGTGTGTGTGTGTGTGTGTGTTTATTTATTTAAGAAGATCATGTTGAGGGGAAAATAAAGGTATAAAACATTTGTTCAAGTACAGTAAGAAAAAAGGCTGACTCTAAAGCTGGAAGTGAAAAATCTTGAATCATTTTTACTTTTTGGATAATTTTTAAGCCATGTGCCTTTCATATAAATTTCTCAGATGACATTTGGTGAGGATGAAAATGGAAGTAGTGTGAACAGAGCTATTTTCACAGCGTTTCACACCTAGTTAAAATGTAGAGATTTTATGAGAAAGCCTTTTCTCATGAGATATATGCCCTATTTTCCTCCTTGCATTTTTCTTGTGTCTAACAATTTCAGTAAAGATGATTAGGAAAAGACTGTTTCTGAGATGTTGGTGGTCAGCTGTTCACTCTTCAAAATTAGCAAAGCTTCTGAAAATTTATGACATTTATTTCAAAGAAGTTTTATTTTTAAAAAATTAGGCCATAATTTTCCTTAATTTAACCATATTGAGCTACTTTTAAAAATGTTTTGGAGGTCCTTAAACTCTTATGCACAGTATTTCTTTCTTTCTTTCTTTCTTTCTTTTTTCTTTCTTTTTTTTTTTTTTGCTTTTTTGCTGAGGCAATTGGGGTTAAGTGTTTTGCCCAAGGTCACACAGCTAGGATGTGAAGTGTCGGAGGTCAGATTTGAACTCAGGTCTTCCTGACTTCAGGGCTGGTGCTCTATCTACAATGCCACCTAGTTGCTCCCTATGCACAATATTTTCATCCAAAAATATTTTTAATTATTTCATTAATTGAAAAATAGCTTGTCACTCCAAAATTACTTGTGTGGTCACAATAGTTCTTGAAGCAATTATGAAATATAAACATAAATTAAGGTGAAGGAGTTTGTAAAATGTAGCTTGTTCTCTGCTAATTCAAAACTCAAGCTTTGCATTGGTTATTTCTTTTGTCTGATTACTTACCTCTATTTTCTGAATCCTGGAATTGAAATAACTCTGGAACTCTGGTATGGTTGTTCTAAGAAAGTGGATTCTGGAACTACTCTGGTAGAAGGCAACAGATTAGCTCTAATCAAATCTCTGAGACTGGTTAAATACCATAAAAGAAGAATATGAAGAAAGGTCCCAGGAGCAATCCAAGGATATCTCTGAAGGAGAATAGAAGATACAGAGGAACCTGGGAGTATATAGAATTCCTGATGGGATAACTAGTCATGAATCAGCTTTAGTGGCTAGAATCCAGATAAAGACTATGAAATATATAACCTATTGAGGATCAATAACTTGTCCATGATAAAAAACTATTTCTTGGTTTAAACAAAAAAGAAAAAGGATAACATTCAGGCATCAATCCATTTGAGAAGAGAATAGACCAGTTCAAATGACAATAGAAAAATCCAAGGCAAGAAGGCTTTGAGTTTACTTGAGAAATACATGAGTACAGATAAACTGACAAATACTTTTCTGTAAGCTGACTTTAATAATGAGTTTCTCTCTATCTCTCTCTCTCTCTTGGTCTTTATCACTTGAAGGACCTAATTGGATCACTTAATCATATGTACTATAGACCTTAAAGAATTCATCTGAGCATAGGTCTTTTACAATGATTTTAACAGAGACTGATAAATAGAGCTGATAAAGGAAATAAGTACAAGAAAACAAAACCATCTAGTTGATCAGAGGTATACAAATATAATGGAACCATTCTAATGCATGACTACGAAAACACCTTTTGTGTTCTTTGTTGAAATATTGGTGATAACAAAATATGATATGGAACTATGCCTCAAGGCAATCAATGGCTACAGATATGAGGGATGAGAAGATGAAAGAAGAGAACAGGTGGATTATTACAGTAAAAAAGTCATATGAGGGATTATATTAAACTGCTTAAAATATGTTATGCTTAAAGCATATTCAAATTTTAACAAACAGTTACATTAAGATACAAAACAAATACATTATTTCTTAGACTGACATAACCCCTACAGATGGCAGGAATGAGGCAGAGAAATAGATATATTAAGTAGATGACCAGTTAAGTAAAGGAAAGCAAAAGGATACATATCTGAAACCAAGTAACAGTACTTGGTTTTCATTGTCATTGAGATAAACTTAGATAAGCAAGAAAAATATCACTAGGTATTAAAAAAAACACAAATCTTTTGTTTAATTTTTTTGAAGTTTTAGATAATTAAAGAAATTTACAGAGGAAAAGAAAGTTCTAAAGCTGTAGCAGAGGTTTTATTCTGAAAAAGGAAAACAGATGTTGCATTGATAACATTAAATGAAATGCAAGATCTGTTACCTAAGCCAGACAAAGTGTAGCAGTTAATTAGAAGCTTCTGACAGAAGCAAAGAGTCAGGCCTGAGGGTTGAATTTTCAACTTGACACTGAGTTGTCAACCTACATGGGGATGTTACTAACTTAGCTCTGGCATTCTCTAGCCAGGAGAAAAGATGACTATTTAGAATTTCATTTTATTTAAGATGGGTTTGAAAGTTGAATAAGTAAAGGAGTAACTGGTAAGATTAAGAGAAGGAAAACTTCTCAAATATTTGAAATCATGCAAATTTTGAAATGAAATGAAATGAATTATAGTGGAAAGCCGTACATCTTGAGGTAGGTCAACATTTAAGTTCTGTGCATCTGTGATGTGACAATTAATCACCTTATTGTCTCACTTTTCTTATTTTTTAAATGAATAGATTCAACTACATGACTTTTAAGGTTGCTTCAAGAATCATTGAATGGAATTATTGGAAAAAACTTCAGCAGTGTCCATTATAATACAACACACAAGAAATCCTCCACTTTGCCTGAAGACCTCTAATTTAAGAAAAGATCGGACCCTAAGGCTGTAAATTCTATTTTGTTAAGAAGTTTTCCCATCTGACATCAAGGATAAATTTGAAACCCCAGTCTTCTGCTCTTATTTCATTGCTCTTTTCATTGTAGCCTCCTAATAGAACAGCTATTAGCAGATTTATTTTGTCAGAAAGAGACCACTGGATTGAGAGGGAAAAGAAATAAAGTAATATCTTTGTATCACATACAATGACAAGCAAAACGAATTTCTTCATTGGCCACATAATACATAAATATACAAATAAACATGTATTTATGCAAGTATACATATATGCACATGCATAAATGTATACATTTATAGTTGTCTCTCCATCCTAAGTCTATTACTTTTCTGTCAGATCTTTGATAATATGGTTCATCAACAGTGCACTGAAATCATAGTTGGTTGCTGATTTGATCAGAGTTAGAATGGTTTGCAAAGTGTTTTTTTTTTTGTTATATAAATTATATTCCTTGTTCTGCTCATCATACTTATCAGTTAACAGGTTTCTTGATACTGTTCCCCCTCTTTTTTTTCTTATGACAATAGTATTCAATTACATCTATATGCCATAATTTGTTCAGCCATTCTATAATTGATGAATACTCCCCATGGTTTCAAGATCTTTATTATTGTAAAAATAATTGCTATAATGTTTTTGTACATATGGTTCATTTTTCTTTTTCCTTGATCTATTTAAATTATTTAGTACTGGTATTGTTGAGTTATTATCCATTTAAAGAATTATATCCTTTTAGCTAGGTAGCCCCTATATCTTTATAACTTCAGTATAGCTATAACTTCAAATCCTGTACATATCAAATTGATTTTTTATCTACTAATTGTAAGATTTTATATTAATTAATCCTTGTAAGCAGTCTGGCCTGAGTGAGGTCAGTTCTCTGATAGTCTGGGTTCTATGTTGGAATGAAATGAAATAATATTAGGTCATCCAATAGTTAACAAAAGGTAATTTGCTTTGCCAAATTATGGAAAAGATATTCAACAAGATATGCATCAAGAACACCATATGTTAGTTCAGCAGAGCAAAACTCCCTTGATTACAAATTATTCATGGTGATTTGTTAGCTAAGCATCAGAAAGCAAAAAGAATGATCTCTTTTACAGGTGCTGCCTCAATAAAACCAAAATCTGTTTAAAAGAACCTTTGCTTAAAAAGGCCAAGGTCTCACTGTATCCAGGGCAGTCATTTTGATCTTGCCACTGAACCCAGGTGGCTTTGGAGGAGAAAGTGAGACTAATGACTTAGTACATCCTATCCTCACTTAAATCCAAATCATTTACACGTCAAGGAATCACCTTCTTGATGTTATGGTCTTCTCTGAGAATGAAAGACAAACAACAGAAAGCAATTGTATTTCTAAATGACTCATTTGTACTTAGGCAATAAGGAAGTGATTTCTATGGCCTAAGAATTTCACTGGCCCCTGAAGTGTCATGTCTGGGTTAAATACTCTTCACTGAGTAAAAGAAAAACAAACGAACACAATTTCCATGGGAGTATGTGTGTGGAGGGTTAGTGGCTTGCTAGAATTTTGATCTCATTAATTCAGCTCAAATTTCTGTTCAATTTGAATCTTTCTGATTCTAGCATGCCTTGTGTTATTTATCCTTCTTAGTTTTGTATCACCTGCAGTTCTAATGATAATTTCATATATGTCTTTATTTCAGCCATTAATAGAAGTAAGTCAAATAATATGTAGCTAAGAGTGTAACTTTAATGGAAATATCCTTTCAAGTTGACATTGACTCATTAGTAACCATTTATAACCTCTTTCGGTAAACGAAAATAACCCTCTTAGGCGTTTATCACCTTTTATGCTTTAACACTTAATTCATGTCTTTTATCCTCTACTAGGTTTTAAATACTGCTATAATGATGTTGGTGTCTGACTTTGAGCATTTTGTGCAAAATAAATAAAAATATTTTTTAAATTGTTCTTTAAAACTAATTTATTTAGTCTGTTATTTTTCATGTAATTATTTGATAATTACTCATGATCTATAATCTTAAAAAAGATTATTACTGCTATAATTTTTATGGAAAACTTATCTAGATTTTTCTTTTAATCCCTGTTGAGCATCATCTTATGGCAAGTACCCCAAATTAAAAGCAAAAAGCTCACAAGTTAGTGTAACAAGTTTCCCATCACTAATAGTTATCATCCAAGAAGGCAATTTTTGTGGAGATGAGCCAACAACACCCCCCAAGAACTATGTATAAGGAGCACAGTCTACCCTAACTGAAACAAGGTACTCTGGAAGATTGGCAGGAGGCAGCATGGTTCAGGCAAGTCAAACAACCTCTGCCATTTAGACCATCATCTTATTTCAAACACTGATGGACATATAATAGCATCCTCTTCCCCAAATCCTTGGGAAAGATAGTGCTGCTACCCAGTCCCTGTAGCTATCATCCTGTAAAGCAATCTGTATGCAGATGCAGCCTGGCAATTGCTCCTACAGGTGTTGCATCTTTAGCTAAAAGGATCCAGAATAGCTTCAGAAATTCAGAAGACATACTGAGGATCCAGAAAAGAAAGTTCTTATTAAGAATGTCCCTGGTACTGTCAAATGAGCAATATCAGAAACCAATACCATTTATTGGTATTGGGTCCAATTGAACTATAAGAAGTCACTGTGACATGGAATTGATCTTAGGCTCTTGAAGCCTGTGTCAACAGAACAAAATTTCTAGCATGTTCTACCTACTTAGAAAGCTTTAAGTAACCAATTCTAGTAAAATAAGTGAACACAAATGATACTGCCACAATACATTTAGAAGGCATTGCCAAATTTTCTTGGTCACTGCTGCTGCCATATAGGCAAAGTAATAAGAATTTATAAGATACTATCTGAGAATGGAAATCCCAAATTATAGTTTAGGAAAAATAGAGTTTTAGTCAGGCATGGAGTGCACCCAATAAAGACAGACAAGATTGTATATACTTGGTATGCTGTAAATCTAATGAAAGGATCTTTGAATTAAATATGAAAAAGGGTAGGTAGATGATGGAATAAAGACAGGAACTCCCCAACCTTTCCCTCAAGCCACTCCAAATTCCTTTAAATAATGACTCTAAACAAATTTTAGAATGTCAAAACACTCAAAAAGATATAATAGAACTTTTCCAGCGGAAGACAACTTAGAAGGTCAATAGGAAAAGTCTGTAGCATGAGAGTGAGAGTCTAGCATGCAGTCCAAGTACAGGCCATACCAGCATCTTCCTGACCCCAGTGTGGCAACATCAGCAAAGCAGGTGAAAATGATAAAAGTATATTCTAAAATACTATAATAGAGAATTGCTACTTTGTAAGAAGAATGGGAATTGAGAAACTCAAGATCTAAGAAAGGATTTAGGATTACTAATGTACTCTACAATATTTTCAAATTTTCAGTAAGTTTAGGCAATAATCAAGAAGACCTAGAAGACCTTTTAAAGCAAAGAAAAGCCAAACCTCAAAGTTAATCATTGTGATTTACTGTACTGAGATATAGGCTAGGCTGTCACTGTGCATAGATTTAGCTTACTAAAATCTGTGAGACAATAAACAAGTTTAGATTATTTTAACACCTCTACTTAAGAAAATGTCATAATGTCTTTTGTTGCTGACTTCATTTTTAAAAATTTTTGTCAGCAGAGTACCTACTTATCCTCAATCAGTAAAGACAATGAGTCTCCCTTTGAAAGTGTTTATGATCTTTTTTCCAAAGTACATTCTACCTGTGAATTTTATTTTCCCAGATAGTATTCCTTAGCTGCTATACTTAGAGGAAATGAATTCAGGAATATTTCAAACATTTTTTGGTGGAGGAGAGGGGAAAGGCATTTACAATAGTTATTAAGACCTAAAGTTCACTCCCACATTCCTTCTTCTTGGTGTTAACTACCAGTTCAATTCAGTTAAACAATATGCCCATTATCTCAACAAAAAGGAACCAACCCTAGTTCTTTTCTCATCCAGGTGTGGGGTGTTCAAAAAAGACTAGCAACTCTGATATGGGAGCTTGCTGAGTTTTTTTCAGGACTGTACATTTACCTCTGGTGTCCAATTTCACCCAACTCTCACATGTTGTTTCAAGAAGCTGTAGCATATTTAGTAGTCACACTCCAGTAAGCCATTTCAGCAGACAGGTTCAATTAGGTTGAGCATAACTTACAGACCTCAATCAAACCTGTCAGTGAGCTAAAACAGTGTGTATGTTATGCATGTGAAGACTTTCCCACACAGAATGAACAGATAACAATAATTTGTTCCAGTAGCAATGAAGGCATCTGTGGCAGGAACTGTGGTGCACTTAGAGCTTAGGCAGGAATTCAAGATGCCAAAGTCATCCACTGCTTCCTGGGCAGTTACCAGTCATCTTTACTTTTCCCTTGCCACTGGACATTGTTGTCTCGGAAAATTCTGAGTAAGTCTCTGCAGGTATCTGAGTCTCTTAATGCTATTAGAATAATGCCCCACATGAAAAGGATCAAAAATATTATTATAAAATGGAGAGGGGAAAATTGTATTGTTTAAAGAGACTAATGTGAATTTATAAAGAGCTCACTACTTAACTCACAGAAAATGAAAGCAAGTACAAATAATTTGACTACATAATTGTGACATAGTACTATCAGGGTATTAGAGTATACTAAGGCAAAAATGAATTGAAAAAAATAAACTGAGGCTGATGAAGAATGTTAAATGCTGTATGATTGTTTTTATTTTGCTTTGTTTTTATCTCATTTTGTTTTAATTTGCATGTTAGCCATTTTAGGCAAAAAAATTTAAAAAAAAATCCTTGCTCAAAACAAGAATTGTCAGACAATATACATTTATTTTATTTATTGTTTCAGACAGTCTGGTGAGGCATATGGACTCTTTCTCAAAATAGTTTAAATGCATTATATAAATATATATATATATATATATACACACAAATATGTGGGTATATATATATATATATAATTAAAAATGAAACCAGTTTTATTATAATATAGTTATTAAATATGAAAGTATAAATTTATATATAACAGGGTAAAAACTCCTATTTTACATGTTTGTTGAGGACATTTAGGGGAGATCTGGAATGAATTGTTCTGAAAATAAATGTTGAGGGCCACAGATAGTTGAGAACCTTGGGCGAGATATAAGACCCTTTAGTTTAGAAGGAATTTTGCTGACATGTCTGGTTTGGCTCCCCATCCCTTCTAAGGCATCTTGGCCTTTCTGAGAAGTCAGAGAATTTGACAACATGTGTTGTACTTGAAACACAATTATGCTGATGTGGCAAGGAAACCCTGCACCCAAAAGCAAGTTGTTTATATGGCCATGTATTCACAGTATCCTAGAATTATGTAAGTGTATTATGTAAGCATAGGATATATAAGGCTGAGGATTTCTTTGAATGAACGAACTCTTGCTTGACTATCCTCCTGATTTCTACCTCATCACTCCTCCCCCAAGATCAGGACTCAGGCTGGTACTGAAGTCCTCCAGTGAACAGATCCAGACAATTGGCGCCCAATGTGGGGCATACAGCAGCTTGACTGACATGAACAGTGCAAGTTTGGAAGGGAAATCCCTGGTACCCAGGAACAGGGTAAGTATAAATGGGCAGCAGGAAGATTTGGCTAGGGCTAATCTAGTAACTTTCATTTTCCAGCCAAACTGGGACAAGCACTAACAAAAGAGCCTCCCTCTTGAGGGAAGTATGAAAAATGCTTGGTTAGGTTAATAAGAGTAAGGTTTGTTAGTAACTCAGAAGCAGATCACTGAATTCTTATATATTGTGGAGCATACATCTCTGTGGCTCCCTTAGAAGGGAAAGCTGGAGACAGAGAAGTGAAAGATAGGGGGAGAACAATTAATTGAATATTACTATACTATGGGTCCTGCACACATTCCTTATGAATAATGTATTAAAATTGGCTTTGAGAGATCCTACAAATTATCAAGAAAAGGGGACTATTAGTGTAGATTTCCAAACAAAAGGGGATTAAGAAAATAAACAAAAAGAAAGTGCCAACAAGTGTGGTACATTGAACAAAGACAAAGACAAAGATGGTGCTGGGAAGTTTGAAAAGCATGGAACGTCCCTGTTCCTCAGCACATTTCTGCCTCCTCCTGTGCCTGTGCCCCTGATATACCTTTTGGTTCCTTGAATCTTTACTTTTTCATCTACTTCCCTCAACTCCACCTTTGTGGAAAGGAGACAGAAAAACAGGAAGGGCAGGTGGCACCATCAGCTCTGCCAATTCATCCATTTTGTCCTCCTCCTGTATCCCAATTACAGGAGGAACTGGTTAAGACAAAAAAGGAAGGATGGGATACATTTCAATTGAGAATGGAAGCATACTCTGTAATTGAAGAACCAGACCCCAATGGACCTCCAGGTCAGATCAGGAGAAGACATTCCTTTTGATCTAGAAGTTATCAAAGATCTAAAAAAAGGCTTGCACTCTCTGGGCCTACATCACCTTATGTTAGGATGTTAGAGAATTCAACATATGAAATTCTATCCCCTAAAGACTGGAAATCCATAGCAAAAACATGCTTAGAACCACGACAAACCCTATTGTGACTTTCTGAGTATAGTGAAATCTGTGGAACATAAGCCCAGTGAATTAGGCAGCCTGGAGCTAACATACAACTCACCTTTGACCAACTGGCAAGTATGGGTTCTTATGCAGACATTTTGGCACAGATTAATTACCCCTTGGCCCCATAAGAACAAATTGCTTCAGGTGCCACTCAAGCATGGGACACTCTCCCAGGAAAACAGGACAAAGCGAAAGCATTTAATAAAATAGTTCAGGGTCCCAGTGAACCCTTTGCAGATTTTGTGGGGCATTTACAGACTGCTGTCATACAGACTATTGAGAAAAATGAAGCAACAGAAATTATGATAAGACAATTTGCTAGAGAAAACGCTAATGAGGATTGTAGAAGAGTTATCTAGGGATTTAAAAAAGGATGCCCTTTTAGATGAGATTATAAGGTTCTGTGCTACAGTAGGCACAAATACCTTTTATGTCCAGACTATGATGCAGACCTTTCATGACCTAAATATGAGAAAAGGTGACCCTCCCAATACAACTAGACCAAGTCTTAGCTCTTACCCAGTGCTTAGAATTTTGTTAAGGGCCATTAATAAAGTAATACAATTATCTGAAATAGGACATAGAAAGATATAATCTTTTATACCAATGTACAAATTAATATATGCTGTGTAACTATCCAAGAGTGGCAAATTTTATTGGCCATGGCTCCAAATTTTGTGCATGGGTTCCTCTTAAGGATAACCTGGCTATTACATAATTGGCCATGGGCTTTTGAAGAAAATGTTTCTAAGACCCCTCTTAAAGGACCGACTCTCTTTGCAGATGTGACCAAACATAACATTTGTACTGTATATTCTCCTGCCTTAGTTATAAAAAGAGTAGTCAGAACTTTTTGTCAGTCTACTCAGCAGAATGAATTGTATGCAATTATTCTAGCCCTTACTTTTTATCCAGGAGATGTATACATAATACCTGATTTGGCTTATTCAGTTGGGGTAGTACAAAGAGTTGCTACGGTCCAGATGAAATTTGTAGCCTTTAACATATATCAGCTTTTTAAAGGAACTTCAGGAGCAAGTGCAAAACTGCCCAGATAAATGTTACCTCTTGCATATTCCTTGTCATATTGGTCTTCGAGGACCTATATTTTATGGGAACTCAGAGGCAGATAACCTACTCATCATGTCAGCACTCCCCGATTTCAGGCCACTCAAGAATCTCATTCTAGATATCTTGCATGAGCTTTATGTCTGCAGTTTGGGATAACAAAAGAGGAAGCTAGGAGAATAGTAAAAGCTTGTATTGCTTGCCTCCCTTTCCACACTTTTATGCTCCCTCCAGGGAAGAATCCTCTTGGTGTGCAGTCCAATGAAATTTGGCAGATGGAGATAACCCATTATAACTTTTTTGGCCACATGTCTTTTATCCATGTTATCATGCACACCTTTTCAAGATTTCCAGTACCAGCAGCAAAAGAGTTGGCCCAGGTGGCCACTGAATTGCTTACACAGGCCTTTGTAGTTGTAGGCATGCCACAAGCAATAAAAATGGATAATGGTATATGTGTGGTTGGTAATTCCTCTTGTTTATACATCAATAACTCACAGCAAGTGACCACAAATGTACATAACCTACATGAAACAGTTCAATGGATGAGAGTACACAAGACAACAGTTGTTTTCAATACCTTTCTTCTGGGAGTCTTACAAGTCCTTCATTGCATCTTTTTTATTCATATTACTTGTTATATTACTACTTGCCTCTGCGATTTACCCCAAGGCGAAACTAGTTATCAATCATTTAATGGATTTAACCATGGATATATAACTGCTTTAATAAAAACAAAAGAAAGGGGGAGATATTGAAGGCCACAGATAATTGGAAGCCCTGGGTGAGGTATAAGCCCCTTTAGTACAGTAAGGAATTCTGCTGACCTCTCCGATTTGGCTCCCCATTCACCCTAAATATATCTTGGTCTTCCTGAGAAGTCGGGGGGCATGACAATCATGTTATTGCATGACAACGTGAAGCAAAGTTGTGTTGATGTGGCAAGGAAACACAAAAACAAGTTGTTTATGTGGTAGTGCATGTGCAGTATCCTATAGTTATGTAAGTGTATTGCATGAGCATGAGATATATAAAGCTGAGGGTTTCGTTGAATAAATAGACTCTGCTTGATTATCCTCCTGAGTCCTGCCTCTTCACTCCATAAGGATTTGGGCTGGTACCACACTCCTCCTATGAGGAGATCTGGACAAGTAATATTTGAAAACTTATAAAGAAATACTAATGAAGAAAATAAAGAAAAACTGCAAGAGAAAGTGCTGAAATTCTTTTTTTTTAAGTGAGAGAATTATATAAAATAAGCAATATCCCAATTTGGGCATAAATTTCTGCAAAATTCTAAAATATATAATTTTACATATCTTTAGTGATCATATATAAGAAGGAAATATAGTACATATATCCATTTTTACTTCACCGAAAGCAGGTCATGACTGATTAAAAGTTTTTTTGAAACTAGATAACTAAACATAGCATGTGAATGTTTATGATTTTGAAGTTCATGTTTTGATTTTTAATGCCATTTTTTACATCAAAGATAGAAAGAAGTTACAAGATTCTGAACTGACTATTTTATTGGGACAAAAGATTTTATTGTATTATGTCAAGTAGGAAGGGAATTTTTGTGTTGTGTTTTAGAGATTTTTAACATCAATAACTTCCATAAAGATATCAGAGGCAAAAAAGATCTTTTCTGAGTAGACCATTGAGTTGAATATAAATGAGATAAAGTGTGGGAATATGTAAAATCTCACAGTCATGGAAAAAAATGAAAGAAGCATTTTTGAAGACTCCTTTGTTAATCTGGGACTCAAATAGCTAACTAGTAAAAAGGTTGTGTCTCAAAAGGTGAATATAAAGCAGTTAGACCTTATTACCTCATCATGTCCCTTAAAAGTTAGAAGATGCCAGATACAACATTAATCAGAGACAGGCATATTCTATTTTAAAAAGTAAATGCAGAGATGGATGCACAATCTATGCAAATGTATGCAAACAAAATTCCAAATTAAGTAAAGCACTTGGGCATTAACAAAATTGCTTATATCACTGCCTCAATAGAAATATGCTATATACAACCGTTGAATTATGAACTTTAAACTTTAGTCCAACTATAACATCAGAGGCCTCATTCTTCTAAATAAAATGGTGCATTTCAAGAAACAAAGGAAACAAAACTAAGTTACTACCAATCAGGTGCATTTTATAGGAAAATTTCTTCAATGCCCCCTATTGTAAATTCAGTCCTAACAGAGGCATAGTATTGTCATATTTTGTTGGCATAGCACTGGACAATCATATGTATAGTGTCAATAATTTGTGTCTTATATTTTCAAAATATATTTTCCTCTATTAAATGTAAATAACAATACTAGACTTTCATTTGAATAAGAAAAAATAAAGACTATTTCAAATTATATTTTCTCTTGGTTTCTGTGGCATTATCTCAGTACCAAAGAGAAAGTTGTCAGGCTCTCTGTAAGCAACTCTTTTTTTGGAGATAAATATAGAGAGGAGAAAATGAATTTGACATAAATCACTGTATATCCCAATAACCAATCATAGATTTCAGGGGAAACATTACTCACATCTAGAAAGACTGGTGATGAACTTAGCAGAGATATAACTTAGGCATAGCCAATATAGGAATTAGTTTTACTTGAATTTACATATTTTAACATGGGTTTTGTTTGCTTTATAAATGGGAAGATCAGGGATATGGAAAAGAGAGAATATAATTCTTCATATGAAAAACAATAACATTTTTTAAAGGAAATGTGTGTAGCAGAAATGTTCATCAATCTTGAAGTGATTTCCTTGGGATTACTGTTGCTTCTACCACAACTTTCCTCTGTGTGTGCATCCCTTTATAAACAATGCATTCTTACAAACAATGTATCCTGTTTCCAGAGATTTGGAAAAATAAAGTGGAAGTAAAAAGTTATTTTAAATGAGTTATTCAGTGGCCATGTCAGATTAAAAAAGCACAACCAATAAAAGGAAATTAATAGAATATAGTATATATATATATATATATACACACACATATATATAGTATATTGTATGAATAAATACAAACATTTAGAATAATCCCATAATAATGTTTTAGAATATATAACATTCAGAATAAATTGAATCTGGTAACAAATGGAAGAAAGATGCAGATAGATATTTGATATATGATCTCATTGGTATAGGGGACTCTCATATAAAGACATTTTTATCTCTAGAAAACATGGAAATAAAACAAGCTTTCCTTAAAATAGTAACATTTATGTAAAACCATCAGCAATCATTATCTATAATGGAGAAACCTTCCCAGTAAGATCAGGAGTGAAACAAGGAGCTCTATTATCTCTGTTTTTAGTCAGTATTGTAATAGATATTATAGCTACAATAATAAGAAAAAATAATTGAAGGAATTTGAATAGATGGTATTGAAACAAAAACATCACTCTTTGCTGATGTGATAATATACTGGAGAATTCTAAAGAATCAACTACAAAAATAACTGAAATAATTAACAAATGTAGCATGTCTCAGAATAAATATTTTGTTATTCAGTCATTTTTCAATAAAGTCTGAATTTTCCTGTCTCTTTAGGATTTTTCTCAGCAAAATGTACTACAGTTTTGTTTGTTTGTTTGTTTGTTTGTTTATCATTTCCTTCTCCAGTTCATTTTATTGATGAAAAACCTGAGGCAAACAGTTTTAAGTGACTTGCCCAGGATCATATAACTGGTAACATCTGAGGCCAGATTTAAAGTCAAAGAGAAGAGCCTTCCTCATTCCAGGTGCAGCAATCTATTATGATACCAAGATGTTCAACATAATAAATGTAAATATAAATAAACCCATGTAAAAATAGTATTTCAATATGTTCCCAACAATTTCCAGTAGAAAGAGATAGAAAGAGAAATCCCATTTAAAATAACGGTAGACTATATAAAGTACTTGGGAGTCTACCTGTCAACACAAATCCAAGAAGTATATAAACATAAAAAATAATTTTCACACAATAAAATGAGGTGTAAACAATTGTAAACATTGTTTTAAAAAAAGACAGAGAGACAAAAAAAGAAAAAGAGAGAGAAAATTGCTAATGGGTGGCAGAGTCAATATAATAAAAATGAAAACTCTCCTTAAATTAATTGACTTATTCAGTGTAATAGCAATTAAATCCTCAAATATTTGTATTATAAAGCTAGAGGAAACCATATTCATGATGAAAGAATAAAAGCTCAAGAATATCAAGGAAATTAATGAAAATAAAAGTGGAAAAAGGTGGTTCAGCAATAGCCGGAAATTTAACTGCAGACCAATAATCATCAAAACAACCTGCTACTGGCTTAAAAGAGTGATAGATCAGTGGAATAGGTTAGTATATAATTTTAGTTCTCCATAGATACAAAAAACACAGTAGTAAATCACCTTAGTAATTTAGTTCTTGATAAACTCAGAGACCTACATTTTTGGGATAAGAAGCTAAAAGCACTTTACCAGAATATAGGTATAAACTAGCATCTCAAATTGTCTAACAAAGTAACTTCAAAAAGGGTACATGATTTAGATGTAAAATGTGATACCATAAACAAATTTTAAAAAGCATGAAATGATTTACCTGTAAGATCTATGGATAAGGGAAGAATTTATGACCAAACAAGAAATAGCATTAGAAGACATAAAGTAATTCCTCCCCTTTTTCTCCCTACCCACCCCTCAAGCCTTCTTCTTTCTTTTTTTTTCTTTTTTTTTATAAAGCTTTTTATTTACAAAACATGAGTGACCTTTCAACATTGACCTTTGCAAAAAAAAAACCTTTT
>JAJPUD010007480.1:0-20788 GCA_023553655.1 Myrmecobius fasciatus | reverse complement strand
GAATAGTTTATATAATATTGGAGTTAACTGTTTTTTAAATGTTTGGTAGAATTCACATGTAAATCCATCTGGTCCTGGGGATTTTTTCTTAGGAAGTTGATTAATGACTTGTTCTATTTCGCCTTCTTCTTTCCTACTAATGTTAGGAAATTAAAAAATAATTAATAAAAATAATGTTTAGCAGCATTGGTTTGGTATGTGCACAAAACTTTTTTTTTTTTTTTTGCTGAGGCAATTGGGGTTAAGTGACTTGCCCAGGGTCACACAGGTAGGGAATGTTAAGTTTCTGAGACCAGATTTGAACTCAGGTCTTCCTGATTTCAGGGCTGGTGCTCTAGCCACTGTGCCATCTAGCTGCCCCAAAACTTTTTAAATTAAATCAAATTTATCTATATATAAAGAACTGAGTCACAATACAAGTCATTCCTCTATGCAAAGCAGTTTGCCAGAAAATAGGTAGAAACTATCATCTCAAATTGTATAACAAACTAGCTTCAAGAAGGCTACATGATTTAGACATGGAACGTGATAAAAGGTCAAAAGGTTTGAACAGACAGTTTTCAGATTAGCATGTGGAATATGAAGAGGCAAATTTCAATCAAATATAAAGTAGGAAGCTTAAACCAGATTATATCTAAGGTATTTTTAAAGTAAAAATATATCATCTAATAAAATGATCTAACCATTAGAACTATGCAAATGTAGAATATTATTCTATGAAGAGTAGTGAATTCTCCCCTTCTTGACTCACATGTACCATCCTTGACTCACTTTCTCTTCCTTTTTTTCCTACCCCATCTAATCAATTTCCAAGTCCTGTTGTTTCTATTTTTTCTCCTTTCTCCTCTCTAACATTTTCTCTTCTAATGAAGGACTCCATTATCTTTCTTAGAGAATTTTAATAGCCTTTTCACTACTATTTGTGCTCCAATCTTTCTCCACTCAAGTTCATCTCTACTCAGTTGGCAAAGTGATTTGCCTAAAGTATAGATCTGACTGTCACTATCCTACTTATTTACCTTCAACAGTTCCCTTTTAACTAAAAAATCAAATGCACAATCTTTGGTTTTCTTTTTAAAGTCCATCATAATCTACATTTATTTGTTTAAATTTATTATTATTATTATTATTATTATTTAGCATACATTGTTTTATGAATCATGTTGGGAGAGAAAAACCAAAGCAAAAAGGAAAAACTATGGGAGAGATTAAAAAACAAAACAGAAAATGAAGTGAGTGTAGCATGATTTGTATTCAGTCTAGTTAGTTCTTTTTCTGGATGCAGATGACTCCATACTTTATTGGATTGCATTATATCATCGAACCACTGAAAAGAAACAATAGTTCATTATCACGTATTATTGCTACTATTATGTACAATGTATTCCTGGTTCTGCTTGTTTTGCTTAGCATCATTTCATGTAAATCTTTCCAGGCCTTTTTAAAGCCAGCTTGTTCATCATTTTTTTTACAGAACAATAATATTCCATTATCTTCATATACCACAACATGTTCAGCCATTCCCCAATTGATGGAATCTACTCATTTTCCAATTCTTTGCTAACACGAAAAAGAGCTACTACAAACATTATTGCACATGAGTCCTTTTCCCTCTTTTATGATTTCCTTGAAATATAGACCCTATAATGGTCTGCTGTAGCAAAGGATATGCAGTTTTATAATCCTTTGGGCATTTTTGAGACGAATCTCCAGAATGGTTGGATCATTTCACAACTCCACCAACAATGCATTAGTTTTCCAATATTCCCACATTGTCTCCAACATTTACAATAATCTTTTCCATTAATCTTAGCCAATCTTAGAGGTGCAAAGTGGTACCTCATATTTGTTTTAATTTGTATTTCTTTAATCAATATTGACTTGGAGCAATTTTTCATATAACTATAGATTTCCTTCCAAAGGTGATCAATGAAATTTTTCAAACAGTATTTCCCCTTCTATTTATAGAATATTGGGACAATTTTCCTTAATGATCTCTCTTTTTTAATTAAAGCTTTTTATTTGCAAAACACATGCATGGGTAATTTTTCAACATTGACCCTTGCAAAGCTTTGTTACTAAATGTCTCCCCCTCCCCTCACTCCCTCCTATAGATGGCAGGAAGTGCAATACATGGTAACCATGTCAAAATAGTTAACAAATCGAATGTATATATATATATATATATATATGTATGTATATATTCATACATTTTTTTGTTGCACAAGAAAAATCAAATATACAAGAAAAAAATCTGAGAAGGGAAACGTAAAGCAAGCAAACATCAATAGAGAGTATGAAAATGTTATGTTGTGGTCCACATTCAGATCCCTCTCTCTGGGTGTATATGGCTTTTTTCATCACTGAACAATTGGAACTGGTTTGAAACCTCCCATTGTTGAAGAGAACCATGGCCTTCAGAATTGTTGCCTGGTATAATGATCTCCTGGTTCTGCTCATTTCACTCAGCATCAGTTCATTCAAGTCTCTCCAGGACTCTCTGAAATCATCCTGCTGGTCGTTTCTTATAGAACAATAATATTACATAACATTCATATACCATAATTTGTTCAGCCATTCTCCAATTGATGGGCATCCGTTCAGTTTCCAGTTTCTAGCCACTACAAAAAGGGCTGCCAACAAACATTTTTTCATATGTGGGTCTCTTGCTTTCCTTTAAGATCTCTTTGGAATATAGGCCTAATAGAAACACTGCTGGGTCAAAGGGTATGCACAGTTTGATAATTTTTTGAGCATTGTTCCAAATTGCTCTCCAGAATGTTTGGATCCATCCACAATTCCACCAACAATGTATCAGTGTCCCAGTTTTCCCACATCCCCTTCAACATTCATCATTACCTTTTCCTCTCATCTTAGCCAATTTGACAGGTGTGTAGTGGTATCTCAGAAATGTCTTAATTTGCATTTCTCTGATCAATAGTGATTTGGAGCATCTTTTTATCTGACTAGAATGGTTTTAATTTCATCCTTGACCATTTTTCTATTGAAGAATGGCTTGAACTCTTATAAATATGAGACAACTATCTATATATTTTAGAAATGTGGCCTTTATCAGAACCCTTATATGTAAAGATGATTTCCCAATTTATTGCTTCTCTCCTAATCTTATCTGCATTAGTTTTGTTTGGACAAAAAACTTTTTAACTTAATATAGTCAGAATTATCTATCTGCTGTTCAATTAAGAGTCCCAGTTCTTCTTTGGACACAAATTCCTTCCTTCTCCACAAGTCTGAGAGGTAAACTATCCCTAGTTCCTCTAATTTGCTTATAATACCACTCTTTATGTCTAAATTATGAACCCATTTAGATCTTATCTTGGTATGTGGTGTTAGGTGTGGGTCAATCCCTAATTTCTTCCATACTAGTTTACAATTTTCCCAGCAATTTTTGTCAAATAGTGACTACTTATCCCAAAAGCTGGGGTCTTTGGGTTTTTCAAACAGTAAATTGCTGTAGTTATTGCCTAGCTTGTCCTCTGATCCTATCCTATTCTACTGATCCACTACTCTATTTGTTAGCCATTACTAAATGGTTTTGATGACTGCTGCTTTATAGTATAGTTTTACATCTGGTACAGCAAGGCCACCTTCATCAGCCTTTTTTTTTTCATTAATTCCTTGAAATTCTTGACCTTTTGTTCTTCCAAATGAACATGGCCACTATTTTTTCTAGATCTGTAAAATAATTTCTTGGGTGTTTGATTGGTATGGCACTAAATAAGTAAATTAGTTTGGGTAGTATTGTCATTTTATATTTGCTTGGCCTACCCATGAGCACTTGATGTTTTACCAACTGAATAGATCTGATTTTATAGTGTGGAAAGTGTTTTGTAGTTTAGTTTGTATAGTTCCTGACTTTTCCTTGGCAGATAGATTCCCAAATATTTTATACTATTGACAATTAATTTTAATGAAACTTCTTTTTGTATCTCTTGCTGCTGAACTTTGTTGGTAATATATATATATATTTGTAGATATTGCTGCATTTCTTTTAGATTATAAATTTTATTGGCATAAAGGTGGGCAAACTAACTCCTGATTATTGCTCTAATTTCCTCTTCATTGGTAGAAAGTTCTCCCTTTTCATTTTTGAGATTAATAATTTGATTTTCTTCTTTCCTTTTTCTAATTAAATTGACTCAAAGCTTATCTATTTTGTTATTATTTTATAAACCAAATCTTGTTTTATTTATTAATATAATAGTTCACTTATTTTTAATTATATTATTCTCCCATTTTATTTTCAGAATTTCCAATTTGGTATTTAATTGGGGGTTCTTAATTTGTTCTTTTTCTAATTTTTAAAATAGTAAGCCCAATTCATTGATCTTCTCTTTCTCTGTTTTATGCAAGTAAGCATCTAGAAACATAAAATTATCCCTTATAATCACTTTGGTGGGTATCCCACAAATTTTGGTATGTTGTCTCATTATTGTCATTCCCCTGAAATTATTGATTGTGTCTCTGATTTGCTCTTTCACCCATTCATTCTTCAGGATTAGATTATTTAATTTCCAATTAACGTTTGGTCTATTTTCTCCTGGTCTTATATTGCATGTGTTTTTTATGGCATCATGATCTGACAAAGATGAATTTACTATTTCTGCCTTTCTGCATTTTATTTTGAGGGTTTTATGCCCTAACATATGGTTAATTTTTGTATAAGTTCCATGAACCACTGAGAAAAAAAAGTAAATTCCCTTGTCTCCATTCAATTTTCTCCAAAGACCTATCATCCCTAACTTTTCGAATATTTTGTTTACCTCTCTAACTTCTTTCTTATTTATTTTGTGGTTTGATTTATCTAATTCTGAGAGAGCAAGTTTGAGATTCCCCACTAGTATCGTTTGGCTTTCTGTTTCTTCTTGCTTCTCTCTTAATTTCTCCCCTGGAATTTGGATGCTTTTGCACTTAGTGCATATATGTTTAGTATTGATATTGCTTCATTATCTATGGTACCTTTTAGGAAAATATACTTTCCTTCCCTATTTCTTTTAATTAGATCTACCTTTGCTTTTACTTGATCTTAGATAAGGATTGCTACCCCTGCTTTTTTTTTGTTCACGTGAAGCATAAAAGATTCTGTTCCAGCCCCTTACCTTCACTCTTTATGTGTCTCTATGCTTTAGATGTGTTTCTTATAAATAACATATTGTTGGATTCTGGCTTTTAATCCAGTCTGCTATCTGTGTCCGTTTTGCAGGAGAGTTCATCCCATTCACATTCACAGTTAAAAGAATTAATTCTGTATTTCCTGCCATCTTATTTACTCAAAGTTATGTTTTCTCTTTCCTATCCCCTTTCTTCCTTCCCCTCTCCTTAGTATTTTGCTTTTGGTGACCACTTCCCTCAAACAGTCCTCCTCCCTTTAGAGCCCCTTCCCCTTTTACACCTTTTCTCAAATTCTTCTATTTTCCCTTCTATTAGTCTATCCCTTTCTTTTCCTCCTTTCCCTCCCACTTCCCTATAAGGAGGGACAAGTTTCTCTGTGAAACCAAATGTGTCTGATATACTCTTTTAGAGCCCAATCTGATAAGAGTAAGATTCACACAATGCTCATCCCCCTCCCTTCTTTCTCTCAATTATATTAGATTTTCTTTGCCTCTTCATGAGATTTTACCTTATTTTTACCTCCTTTTCCATCTTTTTCCAGTATGATAGCCTTTCTACCTTTAGTTTCTTTTTCATATTATCAAAGTAAAATCAAATTATACCCCCATTTTTAAGTATACCCAAAGTAGAAATATAGTTCTCAAGAATTCTTTCCTTTTTACCTTTTTATACATCTCGTGTTTGGAGGTCAAAATTTGTGTTCAGATCTGGTCTTTTCATTAGAAATAGGTGAAATTCTCCTGTATCATTGAATGACTACCTCCTTCCCTGGAAGATGATGCTCATTCTAGCTGGATAACTTATTCTTGGCTGTAATCCAAGTTCCTTTGCCTTTCGGAATATCTGATTCTAGGCCCTTCTTTCCTTTAATATGGAAGCTGATAAATCTTGAGTGATTCTAATTACAGTTTCTTGGTATTTGAATTGTTTCTTTTAAAGCTGATTGCATTATCTTTTCCTTGGTGCAATAGTCCTGTAATTTAGCCACAATATTTCTTGAGGATTTAATTTTGGGGTCTCTTTCAGGAGGTGATTGGCAAGGCTTTCAAGAAGTCCAATAATCTTTGGGTTGCCTCTCCTAGATCTATTTTCCGAGTCAGTTGTTTTTCCTAGGAGATAGTTCACATTTTCTTTTTTTTTCTTTTTTTTTTGGTTTTGTATTTGTTTAACTGATTCTTGAAGTATCATTGATTCATTCACTTCCATTTGTTCAATTCTAATTTTTAGTGTATTATTTCTTTAGTTACCTTTTTTAGCTCCTTGTGTAACTGGCCAAATTGCATACTTTTTCCATTTCACCGATTTTGTTTTTCACTGAATTAATATCTTTTTCATATCTCTTTTGGAGGGCATTATATCCTTCTTGCAATGATCTCAGTTCATTTCCCCATTTTTCTTCTAACTCTCTTTTGAGATTCTTTAATCAATCTTCCAGGAAAGCCTTGTGAAATGGGGACCTTTGCGGCTTCCTCTGCAGTTGCTTTACCTTTATGAACCTCAGGATCTGAGGTCTACTCTTGTCTCTCTCCATAAAAGGTGTCTATGGTGAGAGTTCTTTTCTGTTTTTTATTCATTTGTTTAAGCTTGAGGTCTATTTAAAGCAGAGGAGAGAGAGCAGCATTAATTTGCTCTGGGGCAGTTTGGATGATTGACTTCCGGTGCTGGGCCATTTGGGCTAGGTCACGTGTTTGCAGTGGGTTACAATCTATCTTTTCAAAAGGCAGATCTACCAAAGAACCTGCCTGCAAGCAGGGCAGGGTGGCCCAAAGAATCCCAGATACTTCCCAGGTGCTTAGAATCTGCCATGATGAATTCTGCCTGACTTCCTGCCTTATCTTAGAGCTGCCTTCTGAGCTTGGCAAACTGCCTGACACCCTGCCCATCTGAAACAGACCTGCTCTGAAGCTCTTCCAAGGTAAATTCTTCTGGAAATGTGTTGTATTCCAAAAAGATGGGGGAGCTTTGACTCCAGAACCTGCTGTTGGTTTGAGAGAAGGTCAGAGGAGGTCATAGAGAGTCCTGTCTTCACTTTGCCATCTTGGCTCTGCTCCCTTAATTATCTCTTATAGAATGCTATCCAGACTCTTTTTTTTTGGATAATGGCCTTCAGGTAGGCCAATAATTTTAAAATTGTCTCTTCTGGATCTATTTTCCAGTTTGACTATTTTTCTAGTGAAGTATTTCACATTTTCTTCCAATTTTTCTTTCTTTAATTTGTTTGGTGATTCTTGTTATTTTACAAAATCTTTAGCTTTCATTTTCTCTGTTCTAGTTTTTAATGTGTGATTTTCTTCAGTTAGTTTTTTTTTGTATCTCTTTATTCATTTTTTTTTCTACTATTTAAGTGGTTGTTTTCTTCAGGCAATTTTTTTCATTCTTTTTTCCAAACTGTTGACTCTCTTATGCATGATTCTCATTTCTTTTCTCATTTTTTTCTTCTGCCTCTCTTATTTGCTTTTTAAAGCCTTTTATGAGCACTTCCAAGTAGTCTTGGACTTGAGATAAATTTATCTCACTCTTTGAGAGTTCCTCTGTGGGCCTTCTGTCCTCCTCTGAATTTGTGTTTGGTCTGCCCTGTTATCATAATAGCTTTCTATGGTCAAGATTCTTTTCTGTTTCTTGCTCATTTTCTTTCCTTTTTTTTTTCTTTTTTTGCTATTCCTTCTTTTTATTTTTATGGTTGGTTGAATTCTGCTCTTGGAACAAAGGTAATGCAGTTTCAAAATTCCTGTGCAACTCTAAGCCTTGGCTTTGAGCACAGGGGCCCTTTGTGTTTGCAAGGTGGTAGCTTTGCTTGCTCTTTTCAGAAAACAGCTTGATTTCCCAGAATTTGCCTTCTGAACTGGGACTGAAAGCTGTCCCAATGATTTGCTCCTCTACTGAGCCAGGACTGAGGATCTTAGTTGCTGATTTGCTGTGATGAAGACCCTGTCACTGGCTTTCCCAGAGTCTGTCTGAGCAGGGTTAAACCCCCTTTTCATCCAAGTTAGAATGATCTTTCTTTAAGTTTTTCCATTTATCTTGAATTGGAGAGTGGATTCATTCCATCAGACTCTGTTCAGAGGCTTGGTTTCATGTGGTTTTCAAAGGAAACAGATAGTGCTATACTAGCTTTCTGACTTTATTCTGCCATCTTATCTCTAAACCCTGGAAAAAAGTCTGTTATGATCTAATCTTTTCGTTCTAATATCATACCTTACTATCCTGCAATCAAGTGTTTTGCCCCCCCCCTTTTTTTTTGTTCCATTACACATGACATTCCAAATCACAACTCTTGGCATTTTTGCTGGCTGAAATTCTTTCCTTCTTCATTTTTTTTCTCTTGAATTCCCTTATTTCTTTCAAATCCCAGGAAAAATCATTTTCTACAAGATACCTTCCCATATTCCCATTGACACTAGTACTTTTCTTGATTATTTCTAATTTATTTTGTGTATATCTTGTTTATAAATAATGGTTTTCATTCTATCCCTAATATAACAGTGTAAACTCCTTTAAAACTAGAGAATGTTTTTCTTTTTTTCTTATCCTCAGAACTTAGCAGCAACTAGCACATAGTATATACTTAAACTGATTGTTGACTGAAAGTAGAACCTGGATAACCACTTATCAAGGATATTGTAAGGAAAAATATTCCCCTGCTGTTATTACTTGGATTAAATGATCTTTGGGGTCCCTCACAATTTTAAATTTCTCTATCTGAGACTATGAGTAAATAAAAAGTAAATATCTTTTCATGTCCAGTTCTTCAGCTAGACACCACAGAGCCAGATAAAAATGTTCAAGGAGAATAAATACTTAGACTAGCCACAAAGTTTTTACCAAAACACATTATGGTATTTTAATTCCTAATGCATGTGTTAAATTTCTCTGGATGCAATTTAAATTTAATTAATCTGGTCCTGTCCTCATTGGAAATAGAGATCAGTTCCTCACCACAATCTGTACAATATCCGACAGTATGCTAAACACAAAATAGTGTTGAATCATATGTGTTTTATAATGCCAGATCTATTTGAGAATCAGAAGTAGAAAGGAAGTAGTATTTAATAATTTTAAGATTATATTGTTACATGAGACATTATAAAATAAAATAACAAGATGAAGGAGAGGAAATCATGTCTGGGCCATGTATAGATTGGTTGACCAAGCCAAGGATATTGAGCTTAGCAAAGAAAAGATTTGGATAATATGAAAATTATAATCAAGTATGTGATAACTACTGTTGCCCATATATGAATTTCTATTTCCTGTCTCCATGTCATTGCAAAGATTTTTCTCATAATTGTATTATCCTTTATCCTTTGAAATACTTGTCTATTTTTAAAACCTGGCTTAATTTTGGCTCTTTATCTAAGTTTTTTTTTTTTTGGCTCAAACTTCCCCCTTTTAAGAAATTGTTAATATTTTCCAAAATTCCTTTACCTACAAAGATGCTTTTCACTTAGAATATTCTTAATAATTTCATGAAGAATTGATTTATTTTTAAAATGTAAATCATCAATTTATAGAAATACATCATATCATATCATCATAGATTAATATTGGGGAAAAAGTGGTCATCTTGTTTTCTTCTCTCCTCAGCCACCTCTTTGTATGTACATGTGTTTGTATGTGTGTATTTGATCTCAGTTTCCCTGATTCTAAAACTCATTTTTTTTATTTCTTATTTTTCTGCACTTCCTCCCTAAAGTATTTTCAATATAACAATGTATTTGAAATTGTCATGATATTTTAAAATCTTATTTATCTGCCCCTAATATTTCCATAGAATGTCAGCTTCTTGAGGACTAAAGCAAGATTTTTAATTTAAATATAGAGTGATCCTCATACCAGGGAACACACTACTCCTTAATTTTACCACACTGATTTTAGTATTATTTTGGACAAGTACAGTACATTTTGATACACTGACTCAGTCTGTAATAAATAGTTCCCCAGTGGCCACGATCAGACAACACATTTCCCAAAGTGACCATTTTACTCCCATTGTCAAAATTACTCTGGCACTATCTGGATCAGTAGTTAGCTTGTAAAAAGGAAATATTGATTAGCCAATAATTTACTTTTCTACAGAACTCAGAACATAAAGAAATCAATAAGCCTACTTTTTTCCTGCAACTACCTCAAGCCATTCAAATTGGAGTTCCAGATTTTTTACTTTCATAAAAATTATTTTTATGACTTACAGTATTCACAAGAGACATTATTCTCCTATGTAAATTTAGGCAGATCTGTGAAAAGCACTCAGTCTTGGCTATTTTCCTATGGAAAATATACCCAGAAATATATATATATATATATATATTCATGGAAAATCATGACACTGTTAAAAATTAAGATTTTTTGTTTTTCTTCCCATAGCTGATTCCATTGAAGCATATATCCCAACTCAAATCTCCATTAATAACCTAGTTATATTGAATTATTAAGTATATGCCATAAATGTATAAGCAGATAAAAAACTCTCGTGGCAACATTTTAATTAGACATAATAGAACTGTTCATTGAAACAAATGAAACTGTCTTGTTCTATAATTCATATTATTATGACTAAACAATAGTATAGTGGAATGAATACTAGATAGAATCAGAAGTCCTAAATACCACTTCCAATTTTACCACTTACATTCTATATCACTTACATACTCTATTAAGTGACCCATTTTCAATCTCTAATCTTAATTTCCTTAAAATGAGCAGATTATAGTGGAAGATATCTAAGGTCCCCAAAATTCAAAATTTAACATTGTCAGAATGTGATTTAATTGTATTCTTAAAATGCAGTACCAATCTTTAAACTAAATCACTTTTTATTTTTCCTATTAAAACAAAACAAACAAACAAAAAAAAAAAAAAAAAAACCCAACTTTGCCCAGAAAAGTGTTCAAATTGTTGAATGATCAAACTAAAAATCTTCAAAATGTGATTCAGAGTAATATCCAATAATGTATATAAAAGTTAATAGGTACAGCTATAGAAAATGAGTCAATGATATTTTGCTTAAATTTAGAGACATTTCTCAAATATAGTCTTCAGAAATTTTGAATGCTTAGAGTTAAACCAAAATTTTCATGGAAAAAAATGGTTTCCCAAATCCTTAAGAGCAGAGCCTTAAAAAGGGACATTTCCATTTAGAGATAATTGCCTATAAATGTTGTATAAAATGGAAAAAGGGGCAGCTAGATGGTGCAGTGGATAGAGCAGCAGTCCTAAAGTCAGATCTGAGTTCAAATTTGACCTCAGACACTCCATACTTTCTATCTGTGTGACCCTGGGTAAATCACTTCACTACAATTGTCTCAGTCAAAATAAATAAATAAACAAATAGATAAATTAAAATTTTAAAAAAGCCCACAGTGAATATCTAACAGAGACAGTCAAACAAGTAAAGGAAATTTTTTTTTCTCCTAAAACTTTCTCTATCTACCTATCTTTTTTCAGCACCATTGGGGAAAACTATATACCTAGCAAACATAAGGACAATTTATAGCACTCCATTGAAGTCAGATCCCAGAAATTTTTCTTCTCTACAATTACATTTTTAAGAATGTCTTCAATTTAAGGTAAATTATCAATATGTTCCAGACACTTTACATAGATAGATAGATATGTAAATTCATACATATGTTTAAAATTTATATGCATCTGTATACAAGTATTCTGTATGTTTCCTTCAGTGTATGAAGTTTTAACTGATTGAATCCATCCAATATTTTAACAAATTTAAGTGGCATAGCAGTAAATATTGAACAACAATTTCCTCTTTATATTTATCTGACCTTCATAGATAATGTCATACTGTCAGAACTTACCTTCTACTTTATTCCTCATGGTCTTTCTAGATAATAAATTATTTAATGTTGAGATATTAAATACTGCTAGTGGCTCACTATGAACTTTGCCTATAATATGCTTGCATTTTCTGATATCTTCCTGGATCTACGATGGCTTCACTAAAATACGTAATTGAAGTGCTAGAAGTTTCAGGTAAGATAATGGAGGTCATTTATAGATATCTCAGGATAATTGGACTACTCTTCCAATGGGAAACTTGTGTTGTTTGTACATATAATTGAGGATACTATCCTCCAATTCATTATACATGAGATAATGATTCAAGTAAAATACTCCATTCTTGGAAATCACTCAATTAATTCAAGATTTAAAAAATATTACACATTTCAAAAAGTAAACAGACACTTGTTTTAATATAGACCCAAGTGAGAATATATCTAAAAGAAATTATATTCTCTCAATTATGTGTAAATCTCACCAAAAGATACTTACATAATGACATAATTGCCACCATAGTGTCAATACACATAGATCACCTTTTGAACAAATTATTTTCAAGACAGTCGATTTACTCAATATTTTTAAAATTGATTTGCCTGTCTTTTAATATTCTATATAATCCTAACATTTTATCATACCAACATAGTATAAAGTGCCTATAGAACTACTTATTGCCCTGAATTGTTTATTAATAAACAAAGTAGCTAAAGGATTTCATGATCCCTCTGATTATTTATGACTAAATGGATGGATTGCAAAAGGTATGTGATAATTAATTCACTGGAAATGCCTGTTTCCAATAGCAAGCAGTATTGAAAAGATGGAGACAAAATCCGTGGGAAATTTTATCTGACTTTTACTTGACATTTCTCTTTCTCTCCTTGACTATAGGGTTCTTAAATGAAGTTCATTGTTTTGTTAGCATGGGGAAAAAGTACATAAATGAAACAATTTCTACATATAAGAACAACAGAAAAAGTCACACAAAAATTTGAATTTCTATTATTTGTGATTTAAAGTAGATGTATAGGTATGTATAAAATTTTGCTTTATTTTTTTAAACTAACAAACATTTATTTTCTCTACCTTCCACTTTTTTCCTGTTTTCCTAAATAAAATGAAAGAGTCAGATCAAAATGGAAGTAAATATTTCTGTTTAAAGCCTTTTGTCATGTGAGGTTTTATTACTATGTTTCCCCATAAAGTTTTTCCATCAGTATTTTCTGGGGAGAACTTTTCTCTCTCACATTAATTAATTATTAAATAAATCAAATTAACAATAGAAATCAATAATTTACTATCATCACTTAATAAAGGTAATGTCTATACACATTGCATTGTACATCTAAGAAATATGTATACTAGTTATTCCCTTTCAAAATTTCCTAGAGATCTAAATTGCCTAAATTTTAAAAAATTATATTAATTTCTTTAACGTCTTTAGATTTATCTAAGTATGAAATGTATAAGCTCCTTTTCCTTCCAAAAATTATATTCTAATTTATTTGTTTTTTCATGGTTTTTACTACTACTTTTTAAAAATAAAATCTGACTGTGTCTTTACAATGCTTTAGTTATTATTATTATTATTATTATTATTATTATTTTGGTTTGTAATAGTTTCCTCTTAACCTAGGAACTATGGGTTTTGGCAATAATACCATCAAAAAGTTTTCATTGTAGTGTTTTTTTTTTTTTGTTTGTTTGTTTTGTTTTTTTTTTGGGAGGTGAACAGTGGATCCTTTCAATTTTGATTTTGTTTTCTGATATCTGCTTTCAAGATATCATTTATAATTTAAAATATATTTTTTCTTTTTTTATCTATTTTCCACTTAATAGTATTTTATTTTTACATATAAAGATAGTCATCGACATTCATTTTTCTAACACTTTGAATTCCAATTTTTCCCCTCCCTCTCTTCTCTCTCTTCCCAAGACAGCAAGCAATGTGAAATAGGACATACATGAAATATCATTTTAAATGTATTTCCATATTAATCCTATTGTTAAAAAAATCATGATTAAAGAGAAGAGCCATGAAAAAAAACAAGGAAAAATGAAAATAGTATGATTTGATTTTCATTCTGTTTACATAATTCTTTTTCTGAATGTGGACATTATTTTCCAAAATAAGTTTATTAGAATTGTCTTAGACCACTGTGTTTCTGAAAAGGGTTAAATGCATCATATTTGATCATCAGTCTTCCTGTTAGTCTCTACAATATTCTCTTCATTCTGTTCGCTTCACTCAGCATCATTTCATGTGTCTTTCCAGTTTTTTTCTGTAATTAACCTATACATTTTTTCTTATCAAACAAATTACATCCATACACTACAACATATTTAGCCATTCTCCAATTGATGGGCATCCACTCAATTTCCATTTCCTTGCCATCACAAAAAAAAGAACTCCTATGAATATTTTTGTAAAAGTGGGTGCTTTTCTCTTATTATCTCTATGGGATACATACAGAATAATGGTGCTGCTGGATCAAAGGGTATGCAAAGTTTTATAGCCCTTTATGCATAGTTCTGAATTGCTCTCCAGAAGGTTGGATCAATTCACAACTATACCAATAATGCTTTAGTGTCCCAATTTTAACACATCCCTTTCAATATTTACCTTTGTTATCCTTCTAGTCTTCTTAGTCAATATGACAGGCATAAAATGGTACCTCAGAATTGTTTAATTTGCATTTCTCTAATGAATAGATTTAGAGCAATTTTTTGTTTTAGTATAAATGGCTTTAAATTTTTCATCTGAAAATTGCTCTTTATATTCTTTGACCATTTATCAGTATGGAGTATGACTTGTATTCTTATAAATTTTATTTAGTTCTCTATATATTTTAGAAATGAAGGCTTTATCAGAAATACTAGTTATAAAATTTGTTTCCCAGCTTTCTGCTTCCCTTCCAATTCTGGCTGCTTTGGACTTTTTTTATTTATTCACAAACCCTTTTTAATTTATTGTAATAAAAATTATCCATTTTGCATGAAATATATTTTCCAGGTGCTTTCTAAAATTGTGCTTTTTTCAGTCTTCTACCTGAAGTTATCTTTCTTGGATGCAGCTGGGCGGTATGGTGGATAGAGAGCCAGGTCTAAAGTTAGCAAAATCTGAGTTCAAATATGGCCTTAATCAATTACTAATTGTGTGATACTGGACAAGTCACTTAATTTCTATTTCTCTCTCTTTTTTTTTACCTTTGTAAAATGGGGGCTGCATCTACCTACCTTACAGAATTCTAGACATGATCAATTGTATTTATTGTAAAGTACTGAGTATAGTGCCTGGAAAACCCTGGGAGAGTTTTCTCAGGGAAGATACTGGAGCAAATAGTTTATATGACTTACTATGAGGCATATGATTAGTAAGTGTCTGAGGTCATATTTGAATTTAATTTTCCTGACTAGTGGCCAAAAATTCTATTCATTGTGCCATTGTTATTGTTTTATTCCAGTTCAGTCATTTTTCTTATGAGATATTTCAGATTTTCTTCTATTTCTGTCACTCTTTTTGCTTTTATTTTCCCCCTGATGTTTCATGGGGTGATTAGAACAAATTCTAATTTCAATTTTAATGTAATCACTTAAATTTGTATTTGACTGAGTTAATTTTTAATTGAATTCAATTAACAATATAATTAACAATTATTTTTTATTCAATTAATAATGAAATTCCATTTTTTAGTTATGTTTTGTATGTCTTTTACCATTTGGCCAATTACGAGATATAAAATTTATTTTTATGAAGTTTTAATTCTCTTTTTAATTTTCTTGTTGAAATCTCATTTCTTTTCTCATTTCCCCCTTGGACTCACTTATTTGATTTAAATACATGTATATGTATATATTTTGCTTTTTTTTGCATATATCTTTCCTTAGCTATTACAACCTACTTATTTGGCTTTTGTTCTATTTATGCTTAATTTTCATTTTTACTTATAGATATTTTAAGGTTATTTTTTTCTGAGTTTCTGAAAAGAGTTTCTTTGTTATCACAGCATTTTTAATGGTTTTGTTATTTTTTAATTTGTGTTTTTTTTTTCTGGCTTTCACAGTTTGATTTAAAAGTCTGTGAATTTTTTTTTTTTTTGTATTGCCAATGTGTTGTGATATATTTACAAATCTGCTCACTGCTTTCTTTATCTCTCTCATTTTTAAATATGGGGAGCTCCCTTCCTGTCTTGTGACTGTTTCCTTATGTAACTGTGACCAAGAATTGGTTAATAGATAATGGAGCTATCATCTATACATGTTCGCACACAATGCTGGTAAATGGATCTTCTGGAATTTATTTCTGTGAAGGCATTTCATCATTTCACTGTCCCTAGGTGTTGCTACTTCCCCACAGTCCATAGCCACCATACACTCTTTTTCTTTACTAGCCAGGTCAAAATCCCAAAGTCTGTAGATTTCTCTTACTAGTTCCTAAACTTTCCTGGACTGGAAAAAAATGACTATGTCTTTTCCAATTTGAATATTGTTCTGTGCCATCTGTGGTCATTTTGAAGGAGTGATTTTGGGGGATATTTGGTATTTGTGAGTTTTTACTTCTTCATATTTACCCCATTCCTCTCGAGATACTTGCATGGTATAGTTCTTAACATAGCAACCATTAAAAATTAGGAATAGTTCTTTCTAAATCATTTTCATACAGTCATTATAACCATATATCAGTATATAATGAAGAAAGTAGTTAATACAATCCTTTTATTTAACGATCCACAGTTAAAATGGCACAAACACATGTTTGGTGGTTTGTACTTGTGTTTTCATTGTTGTAGAGAACTACCACTCATGTAATTCCTTCTACCATAGAAAACTAGAAACTATACTATTCAATTCAATTCAATAGACATTTAAAGTACCCTACTGTATATGCCAAGCACTGTTCTAGGCATTGGAAATATTAAATATATATTACATATGAAATTGTGCCTGAAACCTATAGAGTTAGAGGATTGCCTGAAGCATTCTTCTAATGACTTTTTTTTTTCCAGAGGTGGAGTGTGAACCTCATGCATTCTTGAATATATTTTATAAAGTATGTATGTATGTGTGTATATATACACATGTATATATACACATTTATATATGTGTTTCTAAGTGTTTTTTTAAACTATATCAATAATTAGAAGAATCATTGTTCCTTTAGGCAGTTTTTGAGAGCTCTATTATTACATTTGAAATTTCATGTGTGTATGTGTGTGTGTATGTAAAGTGGTGCAGACTCTCACCCTTTTTCTATCTTAAAAAAGAACAAAGAATGCTGAATTATTTTGCTGTGGCTGGTATAATTGTGTAACAAATTACTTCTAGAAGAAAAAATGAGAAATCTTTTGATGCCATAAGTGAGCTCTGACAAGATATTGATGCACTCGGCACCAGAAAATACATCATAGAAAATAGTTATTGGAGGTGGAGCTAAGATGGTGAAGAGGACACATGTTTTCTTCTGACCTTCTATGACCCTCAGACTAAATACCAAATCCAGCCTCTGAATTAGCTCTGGACTGGCAGAAACACCAATATTGGGAGCATAACAAATTATCAGCAGAAAATAATTTTGAAAATTGCCAGAAAAGGTCTATTTCAATCGGTCATGGAGGGAGGTGGGTCAAATGCAAGCAATCTGAGCACAGATTCCATGTGCAGGCAGTGCAGACCTGGGGTGGTATGGGCTCCATGCACAGGACAATTTACAGGGAAGAATCTACAGCAGTATTGGCTACTCTGCCCTGGTTGTAGAAAAGTTATAAAACATCCGACACAAACACCAAAGACAGATAGTGAAACATGAAACACCAGAACCTCATGGGACCTGGCCACCAGCACCAGAAATGAGTCAACACTGACTCGGCACATCCACTGCCACTTATAGAGGAAGCTTGGACAACATCCCTTGCCCTAAAATCAGATTTCAGCTTTAAAAAAAATGAACAAAAAACCAGAAAGGACTCTAACCATAGATAGTGGTCTTTATGGTGAAAGAGAACAGATTTCAAACCCTGAGGTCACTAAAAGTAGATCATCTCCAGATGAAGGCCCAAAAGATCATATAAATTGATTCCCATCTCACAAGGCTCTCTTGGAATAAATTTAAAAGGATTTTAAAAGAGAGCTAGAAGAAAAATGCGGAAAAGAAATGAGAACTTTGCAAAAGGGTTTAGAAAAAAACCACAGAAATTATCTGAAGAAAACTCCTTACAAAATAGATTTAATGAAATGGAAAAAAAGCATACAACACCTTACAAAACATATTTGAAAAATGGAAATGGAAAAAGAAAACTGTTATGTGCTTTCTAGAGCCCTCAAGTTGGGTTAACGAAATATGGTATGCTTTCTAGAATCCCCACACTGGGGTGACAAAATATATTATATGTTTTCTAGAGTCCCCACACTGGGGTGACAAAATATATTATATGTTTTCTAGAGTCCTCACACTGGGGTGAATAAAAAGATCTCTGGAAGATCTTGAGATCAGCCCAGATCCTTGGTCTTAGTGGAATGATGAGGCGACAGTCACCTGGATGGTCATAGATGGAGTCCATTTATTCAAGGCAGCTTTCCACCTTATAACTCCTATAACCATGGAGTGCTGCACATATACCAACTTATTAGGGACAGATGTTTCCTACTTCAGTATAACTCTGCTTCAGGTAACCATAGGTGGTCACATACCCCCCCCCCACCTCCAACTTCTCAGGAAGGCTGAGAATCCTTAGCGGAGATGACGAGCCAACCAGACATTTTCAGCAGGTTCCCTCTGGGCTGAAGGGTTTTATACCTCACCCAAAGTTCCCCCACTATCTGTGACGCTCTACAGAAAACAACTCCCTAAAAATCAATATTTGTGAAATGGAAAAAAAATCACAGATCAAAATAACTCATCTAAAATTCAATTTGCCAAATACAAAAAGAAATAAAAAAGATAAATGAAGAAAATAAGTCACTAAAAATCAGAACTGAACAAATGGAAATGAGACATCAGGAATCAGTCAAGCAAATCAAAAAAAAAAAAAAAGGAAAGGAAAGAAAAGAAAAAAATAGAAGAAAATGTAAAATACCTACTTGGGAAAACAACCTGGAAAATAGATCTAGGAGTGACAATCTAAGGATTATTGAACTTTCTGAAAACCATGATGAAAAAAGGAACCTAGACATTATCTTACAGGAAATCAGCTAAGAGAACTGCCTTGATATTTTAGAATCAGAAGAAAAATAGTTATTACTGGTGCCAGGTCATCCAGATGTATATATATTTTTAATTTTATTAACTTGTGAACACATTTATGTCAATATCATGACCTAAAATGAATTACAAAGTTAAAATCAGGAAATATTGAAAAACTTGTAAAATATTAATATATGGACAATAAATAATATAACATTTCTCCTTACAAATATTCTTGGAATACCTAGACACATATTTATATACATATTTGTGTATATAAAGTACTACAATATGACAGGTTTATATATATTTAAAGATAGATATGTATGTAATTATACACATATGCGTATATAAACAATACATGTATGTACATATATATATATATATATATATACATATATACATGTATATTTGTACACATACATATAGACACAAATGCAAAAATACATATATTTGTCCATTTTTTCATCATTTTGAAACTTTAGGAAAGACAAAAAAAATTTAAAAAATATTTCCTAGTCATCTTCAACTTTAAATTTTAAAGGAGAAAGAACAAGAACATAGCCATTTTAACAGGTCCCCTGTAATGAAGTTCCTTATATTCTTTGCATTTGGCTAGTATCTATCAAATCATTGAGCTATTTGGGGTGTTCCAGAAAGACCAGCACCTCTGCTCTTGTGGAGCCCTTTTCAAGGCTGCTAGCATATCCAACTTTGGGATCCAAGTCTCACTTGTGGCTCCAAAAATGCAGTAGCATTCATAATGGTCTTACAAGGTCTGCCATCTCCATAGAAGGGCTAAGCCATCTGTCCTCAACCATGGTTTAGGATACCCAGCAAACCTCAAACTTGTCAATGTATTAGAGGTAGGGTGAGGATGTCTACCACAAAATTTGAAGATTCCCTTGGGACGACTGGGCAGATGAGGAAAAAAGTAGTTTAAATGGACATGAAGGTGGCCAAAGAAGTCTCTGCATCTGAGAGCTTGATCAAACCTTGGAGACATCAAGTGCTAATTGCCATTCTTCCTGATTTTTGTCTTGCGACTGCACTTTAATGATTGTGGAAGAGAAACTAAACCTGACACCACTGTGCAACTCTACTCACCTAAATCCAATGCATGATCAAGTTGATACATCATTCCATAATTTTACTGGTTATTGGGGGGCGGAGCCAAGATGGCGAACTGCGGACAGCTTTCTCTGTGAACTCCTGGGACATTCCCTCAAACCCAGACAAAGTAAGCCTTCCAACTGGTTTCTAAGTGAGGGCACCGCCAAGCATTTGGACTACAACCCACTTCTATCAAAGATCTACCTTGAAAGAACTCCGGGGAAGGTTAGCCTCAGGGGAAATCGGCCTCTGGTCGCAATCAGAGTCCAGCCGGGGCGGAAGTCAGGGCTGCGATAGAGGGGCGGATTTTGGGCCCCCAGGAAGCCCCTGGGAGACGCCTGGGCCACTTTGCTCTGCTTGCGGGCAGGTGCTTTGGCAGATCTGCCTTTGGAAAAGGGTGGCTCGAGAGCAGCTGAAAACCTGGTCCTAGTGCGAATCTAGCCTGACCAGCCTCAGACCGGAAGTCAACTCGGCAAACTGCCCCAGGGCAAATACAAATTGTTGCAGTTTTCTCTGCTTTTGACCAATATCCCAACTTTAAATCATGAGCAAGAAGCAGAAGAG
>JAJPUD010007479.1:90702-106924 GCA_023553655.1 Myrmecobius fasciatus | reverse complement strand
TTGAATCACATCATTGTTGAAGAGAACCATGTCCATCAGAAATGATCATCATATAGTCTTGTTGCTGTGTATAATGTTCTCCTGGTTCTGCTGATTTCACTCAGCATCAGTTCATGCAAGTCTCTCCAGGCCTCTCTGAAATCATCCTGCTGGCCGTTTCTTACCGAACAATAATATTCCATGACATTCATATACCATAATTTATTCAGCCACTCTCCAATTGATAGGCATCCATTCAGTTTCTAGTTTCTTGCCACTACAAAAAGGGCTGCCACAAACATTTTTGCACATGTGGGTCCTTTTCCCTCCTTTAAGATCTCTTTGAGATATGGGCCCAGTAGAAACACTGCTGGGTCAAATGGTATGCATAGTTTGATAAGGTTTTGAGCATAGTTCCAGATTGCTCTCCAGAATGGTTGGATCTGTTCACATTTCCACCAACAATGTATCTGTCCCAGTTTTCCCACATCCCCTCCAACATTTGTCGTTATTTTTTCCTGTCATCTTAGCCAATCTGACAGGTGTGTAGTGGTATCTCAGAGTTGTCTTAATTTGCATTTCTCTGATCAATAGTGATTTGGAGCACTTTTTCATGTGACTAGAAATAGTTTCAATTTCTTCATCTGAAAATTGTCTGTTCATATCTTTTGACCATTTATCAATTGGAGAATGGCTTGAATTCTTATATATTTGAGTCAATTCTCTATATATTTTAGAAATGAGGCCTTTATCAGAATCTTTGAATGTAAAAATATTTTCCCAGTTTATTGCTACTCTTCTAATCTTGTCTGCAATCATTTTATTTGTACAAAAGCTTTTTAACTTGATATAGTCAAACTTATCTATTTTGTGATTAATGATGACCTCTAATTCTTCTTTGGTCACAAATTCCTTCCCCCTCCACAGGTCTGAAAGGTAAACCATCCTACATTGTTCTAATTTGTTTATTATATCATTCTTTATGCCTAGATCATGAATCCATTTTGACCTTATCTTGGTATATGGTGTTAGGTGTGGGTCAATGCCTAGTTTCTTCCATACTAGTTTCCAATTTTCCCAGCAGTTTTTGTCAAATAGTGAGTTTTTATCCCCAAAACTGGGGTCTTTGGGTTTATCAAACAGTAGTTTACTATTGTCATTGAGTATTTTGTCCTGTGAACCTAACCTATTCCACTGATCCACTACTCTATTTCTTATCCAATACCAAATGGTTTTGGTGACCACTGCTTTATAATATAGTTTTAGATCTGGTGCAGCTAGACCACCCTCATTTGCAATTTTTTTTCATTAATTCCCTTGAAATTCTTTTTTTTTGGGTAACTCTTGGGCAATTGGAGTTGGGTTAAGTGACTTGCCCAGGGTCACACAGCTGTTACGTGTCTGAAACCAGATTTGAACTCAGGCCCTCCTGACTTCAGGGCTGGTGCTCTATCCACTGCACCACCTAGCTGCCCCCCTTCCCTTGAAATTCTTGACCTTTTATTTTTCCAGATGAATTTTGTTGTTATTTTTTCTAGGTCAGTTAAATAATTTCTTGGGAGTTTGATTGCTATAGCACTAAATAAATCGATTAGTTTAGGTAGTATTGCCATCTTAATTATGTCTATCCAAGAGCACTTGATATTTTTCCAATTATTTAGATCTGACTTTATTTGTGTGGAGTGTTTTGTAGTTTTGCTCATATAGATTCTGACTTTCCCTTGGCAGATATATTCCCCAATATTTTATACTATCGAAAGTTATTTTAAATGGAATTTCTCTTTGTATCAATTGCTGTTGCATTTTTTTGGTGATGTATACAAATGCTGATGATTTATGTGGATTTATTCTGTATCCTGCAACTTTGTTAAAGTTGTGGATTAATTCTCATAGTTTTTTAGTGGATTCTCTAGGGTTCTCTAAGTAGACCATTATATCATCTGCAAAGAGTGATAATTTGGTTTCCTCATGACCTACTCTAATTCCTTTAATTTCTTTTTCTTGTCTTATTGCAAAAGCTAGCATTTCTAATACAATATTGAATAGTAATGGTGATAATGGGCAACCTTGTTTCACCCCTGATCTTATTGGGAATGGTTCCAGTTTATCACCATTACATATGATGCTAGCTGATGGTTTTAAATAGATGCTACTGACTATTTTAAGGAAAAGTCCATTAATTCCTATACTCTCTAGTGTTTTTAATAGAAATGGATGTTGGATTTTATCAAATGCTTTTTCTGTATCTATTGAGATTATCATATGTTTTTTGTTAATTTGGTTATTGATGTAGTCAATTATGTTAATAGTTTCCTAATATTGAACCATCCCTGCATTCCTGGTATAAATCCTATTTGGTCATAGTGTATTATTCTGGGAATGATATTCTGTAATCTCTTTGCTAATGTTTTATTTAAGATTTTTGCATCAATATTCATTAGGGAGATTGGTCTATAATTTTCTTTCTCTGTTTTTGTTTTACCTGGTTTAGGTATCAGTACCATGTCTGTATCATAAAAGGAGTTTGGTAGGAGTCCTTCATTCCCTATTTTTTCGAATAGTGTATATAATATTGGAGTTAATTGTTCTTTAAATGTTTGGTAGAATTCACATGTAAATCCATCTGGTCCTGGGGATTTTTTCTTAGGGAGTTGATTAATGACTTGTTCTATTTCTTTTTCTAAAATGGGACTATTTAAGTAATTTATTTCCTCTTCTCTTAATCTGGGCAATCCATATTTTTGTAGATATTCCTCCATTTCACTTAGATTATCATCATTATTAGTCTTAGGAGTTGCCTGGACTGGAAATGTATTTTGCATGACTTTACATCTATAAATATTACTTTTCTTCTCAGTGGGTGAGTAAGGGGCTGGGAGATGGGAGAAATTTTGGAACTCAAAAAAAAATTTATGAATGTTAAATAAATTGAATTAGGGGGCAGCTAGGTGGCATAGTGGATAGAGCATCAGCCCCAAAGTCAGGATGACTTGAGTTCAAATCTGGTCTCAGACACTTAATACTTCCTAGCTGTGTGACCCTGGGCAAATCACTTAACCCCAATTGTCTCAGCAAAATAAATAAATAAATAGAATTTTTAAAAATGTTGCCTGGAGCTTTAAAAGGTTAAGGAAAGGGACCCACAACCAATATGTGTCAGAGGAAGTATTTGGACCTTGTATTCAGACCCTGGCTTCAATGATATTTCTCTATCCACCACATCGTGTCACTACTCATCTGAAGGGCTGTTATAAAATCTCACCTCTTGCTATAAAAATCATCTTTGATGGATTTGTGCGTACTTAGCTAGAAAACTTCCTCTAAGTCAATGTGCACGTTAGCATTCATAGTAACCATTTTTCCTCCTCATCCCAGACTCTCCCTGTCATATCTTCCTGTCCTTGCTGCTGCACTTTTCCAATCACAACTCTGAAGACCTGACTTTGAAAGCAGTTTTTGAACTTGTACCTTGGGATCATCCTTTCCTAATTGGTGAGAGCCTATATCTACCTGGTTTTAGAACCCTGACCAAGCCCTACCATACCTCTCTTATCTACTATCCTGACACTGAACTCCACTCTAACTCCTCTTCCACCTCTCCATCTGGGTTATTTAGTTGTTTTTCTTGGCAAAGATGGTTTGCCATTTTCTTCACCAGTTCAGCTTTTTATAGATGAGGAAACTGAGGTGAATAGGATTGGGATTTATCCAGGATTACATAGCTAATGAATATCTGAGGTTAGATTTGAATTCGGGTCTTCCTGACTTTTGGAAAGGACAAATCAGTTGATTGTTCTATTGCTCTTCTCACTGTCCCTTAAGGATCAATCGGACCAAAACCCCTTTCCCTAGCCAACACTCCTTACAAATACTGTTTTTCACATTAGAATGTAAACTTATTTAGAAAAAGGGATTAATTTTTTTTGTATTTGTATTCTTACTGCTTGACACAGTACCTAGCACATAGTAAGCCTTCAATAAAAGCTTTTCATTAATCCATTCTCTCTTGATCAAAATCACTTTTCTATTCAGCATAGTTCTATCCGCAAAACATCCTATTGTCTAATGCCCAAGAGAAACTGAGTTGCTGTCTGAGAAGTTCTCTATAAAATCCTTTCCTGGAAGTGTAATGTGTTTTTTTAAAATCTGTCAGAGAATGCTACTATAGTAGGTGTTTAATAAATGCTTTTTGATTGATTCATTATGGGAGTTTTAAAGAAGAGTATTACCTTGGAGAATGTCTGATGCTGGATTTGAACTCAGGACTTCTTGAGTCTAAGGTCCAGTTTATCTACCATATCACCCAGTTGCCTCCATGAATATCTTTTCAAGACGGAGGTAGCTAGCTTGACAGTACTTTGAATAGATCCCTGGGCCTTGAATCAGGAGGAGCTGATCATATCTGGTCTCAATCCCTTGCTAGTTGTGTCACCCTGAACAGGTCACTTATTCTCAATAGTGATAATTAACATAACCCACCTGCCAGAGTGATTGTGAAGATTAAATTAAATAGTATTTTTAAAGAGCCTGGAACATAGTGGACCTTTAATAAATACTTGTTTTCTTCCCATCCCAGGTAGAGGGAACAATGTATTCTTGAACTGGTATCTATAGAGAAAGAAATAAGTAGATGATGGGATGGGAAGGGAAGAAGTGGAAAAAAATCTGCCGGGACAGACTCTTCAGACTGGGTTTCCTCCCAGAAAAAGTTATGACAGTGGTGACAGAGTGCTAATGTTAATAATAAAAACAAAAGCATGGCCCCAACCCTATGTCATTTTTCTTTCTCAGTTTTACCTCTTATTTCCCTGGGACCTGTTGATATAAGGTTATTCCCTTGTCCCCTTTAATCCATTAACTTGGCTATGGCAGTTGCATCTACTGACAGTGACAATAAACCTCTCAGAAGTATGTTTCTGGGGCAGTTTTTCACAAAGCACCAGGCTCAGTGTCCAGGGGAAATGTCATTCCTCATGCTTTCCACTGACAGCTGCTTCATCTTCTGGCTCATTGATAAATGTCCATATTGAAAGTTTCCTGTTCATGGAGTATAGACCTCAAAATAGAAGGAACCTTAAAAGCCAAGGTTAATCATTTTACAGATGAAAAAACTGAGGCCCCAAAGGTCTTCCTCTTGGGAAAAATGAAAATGTAAAAACATTAAGAAGAAAACAAAGCCCCAAATACAATAAATGAGCTCTTTACCCCTGAGTTTTACTTCAGGACAAAGTGATGGAAAAAAGAAACAAACTCTGAATTGTTCCAATGTCTATAATTATAGTACTTTCTGAAATCATTCTTGATTTTAAGTGAGACTCAGATTTCCCCACTGCCATTTTGTGCCTCTCTTCCTTAGTTTTCCACTGTTCTTTTCCTTTAGAGATACAATGTTGTTATTTCCCAAAATTTCCAAGCCATGGAACTTAAAAATTAATCAAGAAACTGAGTAGGCTTCCAAATATCACTTTTAGGAAAGAAAGGAATGTATTAAAAGAAAACAAACATTGGTAATGAATGATGGTCTGTGTGTACATAGGAAATGAAGTGCTAGACCTAAAGGTAAAAAAGGCTAGGTTCAACTTAGGTGTCACCTTCTGTTCTCCCAACATAACACTAGCAGGGCCATTCACTTAAATTCTCAGAACCTTTGTTTCTTCAGCTGTAAAAAAGGATTGTAACTCACTATCTCACTAGGGTCATGCGAGGCTCATATAAGATTATATACATGAGGTACCATTCAACTTCAAAGCCAGCAACTACCATTAGTAACAATAACTGATATTTACATATTTTTCAATAAGAGTATGGCTAGAACTTTCTATGTCCCAATATTCTCCAGGTTCTTTTTTTCCTTTTTCAAAAAGATTCACTTACCTCAAAACTGTAGGCAAAGCAATAGCCACAGCACTGTAACTCACACTCAGTATCCTAAGAGTGATCCTGGTTTGGGGGAAATACATGTCTGTTCTCATAAGTATAGCTCCTAGAACTCCACCAGTGTGCTTCCAATATACACAAATCAATTTTAAGAACATCACTAACTCATAAATAAGAAATATTTATTAAACAAGAAGACAAAATCACAAATAAATGTATCATACCAAAAGAAGGGTAATCAAAGCATAACAATTCAATGTAAAGTTGAATTACCCTCTCCCACATAATTCACACAGCTTAGAAAATCTAGTAGTAAGGCATGAAAACTGGGGAAACTGGTGTAACTGGGAAAATTCATAACTCTGAACTGCAGGCTCAGGTATCTGGTCTTTTTGAGGAATCTAAAAGTGCATGTCATTTGCTAGCCTAAGATCATTCCTTTTCTGACCCTCTCTGGCTCTCCAGCTGGATAAAAACTCTTTCTTCTCTGCTACTCTTGGACCTCTAAATCAGTATTAATCTCCTTTAGCTACTAGCAGCTTTCAGCCTGATATTTTATAGACTTTCTAAGTCTGTTCCCTTGACTAGCTACTGAATAGTGCAATATTTTTTCAGTGAAAAGCAATGCCTTGTCATCCTATGATGTAAGGAGCAATTGAGGATTTGTTCAAATCTTGGTCTTCAAGAAGTTTTCACCCTTTGAGTCACAGAGGACAATAAAGAACAATGCAAGCAAGCCTTTAAAAGGCTTCCCCTTTCTCTTGCTCCTTACCCATAGCAGAGGATTCTTCTTTCTTCCCAAAGGCTCTTTTAGTCAGGGGTGATTACTGCCAATCCCATACACTCCCTAAAGAAACAGTCAAATGCCTGTTGTCACCCAATTTCAGATTCTGTCAGTCTCTCAACTCCTCGAACTTCTGCTTTAATAGACTTTAATAGACAGATTCTCTTAGTTCCGCCGATCTCTTTCCTGCCTCTCAGTTTTTTCTGTTTCCAATTCTGACCTAATTTTGATTGCCTAATTTGTCTTCCAACACCCCAAAAAAGGACCTCCTCATGTTGTATTAAACTCTTTCTCATTGAGGTTGAGAAATCACAAATTCCCATTTCTGACACAGAAAACAAAAATAGTATTTATAGGTTTATAGGAAAATCCACTGTTGGGTTGGATCAAGCAAGTTATTTTCCTGCTACATTGGCATACCCTCTAACTTGGCTATTATTTCTACCAGTTCTGGTTGCCAGTGAATGACTTTGATGGATCTCCTACTCTCATCCATCACCTGGCCATTCCCTTCTGGGAATACTTGGTTTGCCTAAGATCAGGACAAAAGAGAGAAATCATTTGTTCTTGGATACAAGACTTTTAAATAGGGGAAATGTGTCATAGAAGCTTCTAAAAATCATCTTCATTCAAAACCTACCAGGGAAGAGAGATTGCCATCATCCAGTTGATACTTTTGTTTATAAACTCATTTCCAACTCAGTCTCTCTAGCATCAGCCATTCTTCCAGTTTCTTAATCAGACATCTTTTGATCACTTTACAATTCTAAGCACTCAGTTGTTCATTGCTGGCAGAAGGTTTAACTAAACCTCTCTATATTGGAAAGAAACTACATTCTAAAGTTGGGGAAAAGGTTGCTCCATCAGGAATGTTCAGACAAAGACTTCTATCATCATCTACAGAGGGAATGAGAAGGCTCATCCCAAAACAGATCTTTGTAGCTGTTTACATTCAATAAACTTTCAAATCCCCCAAACAGTCCTGTAAATCAACTGCTAGGAAAAGGAGCACAGTAGCTATCAGTCATTAATTTCGTCTCTGAGAAGGGACTACTTTCTTTCTTGTTCTCAGAATTCTTTTTTTTTCAAATTGTCTTTCTCTGTGCTTCATATAATTTCCCCCCTGTTCCTTCCCAAACCTTACTTCAACAAATAAAATATCTACATGATAAAGAAGAAATGACTTACATTTCTATAATGCCTGATGGTTATAAAGTGATTACACACACACACACACACACACACACACACACACACACACACACACATATATATATATATATTAGTTAAAGGCAGCATGGTACAGTGTCTTTGGAGTCATATGAACTGTGTTTGAATCTTATTTGTTCTACTTATTATTTTAATGCTCTTGGGCATCTTCTGTGTGTGCTCATTTTTTATCTGTAGAATATGGAAATTAGACTAGGGGACTTCTGAGATCCTTTCTTGCTAGATTTTAGATTCTAGAAATCTATGGTCCTCTGTTCATTGCAACTAGCATGATTCCCATCTTAAGATGAGGACATGGAATCTAAGAGAGGTAAAGTGATTTTCCCATGGTCAGATAGCTACCAAGGGGAAGAGCTGAGACTTGTGCTCATTCATAGGATCATAGATGTAAAATTACAAGGCACCTTAGTGGCTATCTCATCTAACTCCCTCACAGAGAGAACCTGCTAAGGGCCAGATATCTAGTTAAGTGTCTAGAGTAGGATCTGAATTCAACAGCAGGCTGCTTCTTTTGACTCCAAGTTCAAAGCTTTTTTCACAAGGCTTCTCTCTACTAATATATTCAATATTACACAGAAATTCCCAAGTTTGGAAGAAAATTAGTTTGTCCCAAAGACAAAAAAAGAAAGAAATACATAATTTAAGATTTAATTCCATGATTACTTGCCCCTTTCTCTTTAAAATTTAACTTGAAGTGTAAGAAATACAATAATGAATTGCTTAAAATTGATAGCAATTTTTTTTTTGGCAAGTTTAACAAAGAGAGTAATTCATTGGATTGACTTGGCACAATACTTGATGGAGGCAAAATGTAATACCACAAAAATTCTGGCCCAGAGCATCTTTTCTGAAACTACATTACTAAAATTACATGAAAGAAGAAATTCATAGAGAACAAATCCATTAAATCAGAAATTCATGCAGCTGTAAGGTACTTGTAAGGATCATATAATATATTCTACTTTCTACTCCATCTTTAGTGGAAAAGAATTTCCTGGCAGTGAGGACTTTTTAAACATTGCCTTGGGCATAGAGGAATGAAATTCAGATAGCACAAATGGAAATTATTCCATGAGAGAGAAAATGAGGAACTGTCTAAAAGAGACGAATGTGGTTACACAAAGAGTTCATTGACCAACTGAGATTTTTAAGATGATGAAAATCAGAGAAGATAACTAATGATGAATCTAAAAGAATGATATGATTCTGCAAGAATAATGGCAAGAATGCTTATACTAATATTGAGCTATGGGCTGAGATAGGATGCACAGAATGAGCTTTTCATTTTTAAAAAATGTATTGAATGTTAAAGGAAAAACAAAGAAAGGTTAGAACTACTTCTTGGGGTGTATGGAATTATGATAATGAATAACAGAAAGAGCTTATGTTTCTCTACCAAGCAAGATGATCTTTAGATAAATATGGTTAAAAGAAATTAAAAACCAAGATTAGCGAGGATGGTAAGAAGGAACTTGACTCTCCTTAAAATGATCAAGTAATTAGTACCAAGGGAAAAACATTCCAAAAGAACTTGTAGATATGATTCTTGAGTCAGTGATCTTTAAAAGGGCATGAGGAGGTGCCAAAAGCTGCAATGTGAGAAAATATTTCTTTGTTGTTTTTTTTTTTAATAAAGAGAATAGTTTTTCAGATTACAAATTGTGTCCTTGGCTTTTTTTTTAAATTCTGGTATCAAAACCAAAATTTTAAGAGATATTAGTGGATCCACTTCAGAGAAATGTAATCAAAAAAAATAAATGAGAAAGAAGTTAAATACATGAATAGAATTTTAGGAAAGTTAAATATGACAGATATCTGGTAATTACTGAATGAAAATGGAAAGGATCTTATATTTTATCAGCTATGTGGGGCACTTTCATAAACATTTACCATATATTAAGCCATAAAAATCTCACAAACAAGTGTAAAAAACCCCAGAAATATTATACTTATCCTTTACTTACTATAATATGCTTAATAAAGGATAATTGAAAAAAGGATTAAAAATTAAATAGATTCTCTGACTCAATAATACCACTACTAGATACTGTCCCCCAAAGAGAAAAAGGAAAAAGAAAATGACTTATATGTACAAAAACATTTATGGTAGCCCTTTGTGTAGTAACAAAAAAATTGGAAACTGAGGAGATGCCCATTAATAGGGGAATGGCTAAGCAAATTATGATATAGGAATGAGTTGACATACTATTGTGCTATAAGAAATGAAGATTTAAATGAGCTGATGCAAAGTGAAATGAAAAGAACTAGAAGAACATTGTACACAGTAATTTAGCAATGTTGGGTTAATAATAAACTGTGAAAGACTTAGCCACTCTGATCAATTCAATCCAGGACAGTTCCAAAGAATTCATGATGAATAATGTTATCCATCTTCAAAACAAAGCAAAATAACAACAACAACAACAAAGACAAACAAACATTGATGGAGTCTGAGTGAAGACTTTCATTTTTTGTTTTTCTTTTGCAGAAAGGCTAATGTGGAAATGTTTTGTATGACTTCATATGTGTAATGGGTATCATATTTCTTGACTTCTCAATGGGTGGAGTAGAAGAAGGAGATAGGGAGAGAATTCAGAACTGAAAATAAAAAAACTTAATTGGAGACTAAGTAACAATTCTGAAGAATTGGTGAATCAAAAAACAAATCATAGAAATAATTGATAATTTTATTTATGATATATAAATCACTATTTTATTTATTTAAAATGGAGAGTTAGCATTATATGTAATGGGGATAAACTTAGAGTCCTTTATAATAAGATCATTGGTAGATCAAGGAAGTTCATTATCCCTACTGCTAATTAACATAATGGTAGAAAAATTAATTATAACGATAAGACAAGAAAAATACATTGAAGAAACATGTATATAAAAAAGAAGAAACAAAAGTATTTGGTTTTGCTCATAATAGGTTCATAAAAGCATGGAAAAACATAAACTGATTGATGCAAAGTGAATAGGAAGATATAATGATCACAACAAAGTAAATTGAAAAACCATTATAATAAGAAAAACAATTGAAAAAAAGTTTCAAATTATAAAACAACAATAACAACCAAAAACTAGTCTGGCTTCAAAGAAGAAACTTCCCTTTGCTCCTTTGTAGAAGCTGGGGTTTATACATACGGAACATTGTATATGATAAATCTTCTTGTGTGGTTTACTGATTTTTAAAAATTTCTCTTCCTTCTTCTGTGGGGGAAAAAAGATAGCTCTCATATTAGGGGAAAATCTAGGCAATATAAAAACAAAATATATTAATAAAATGTTTTTAAAATTCAATCCACAGAAGAAGTTCTTGTCAATCATAGCTTGATTCTCTTTAGACCACAATGTTGGGTACTCTAATTGCCACATCATCTTTCCTTTGGGGGGTAGTGACTTTTGTTGACCAAACTCCTTTACCCAAGTTGCAGTAGGACAGCTGCAAACAAGTACAAAGAAAATCTAAAATTCTTTTTTTTTTTTTTAATATGAGTCATCTGAAGGACCTGTGCTGTTCCAGGAATTCAGTGGGGATTCAGCCTGGCACTGAGTAGGTCAGAACATGAAAAATTACCCTATCAAAGAAGAAAATCAACATTCTTAGTATTTCCAAATTGCTCCTTAGATAGCCAGACTCATGAGGCTATTGTATAATATGATCAATCTACATAGCACTTTCCATTCCCAAAGCACCTTCTACACACTTATTTCATGAATTAATTGCAGTGCCTAAGTTTCAGAAAAGAAGGGTCAATCGTACTTACTGGCAAAGGAAACAATTCACATATTATAATTTGAGGAACACAGGGAAGTCCCTTCCTGCCAATGAAGCCAGTATGAGTACAGGCAAACAAGTGAGAAGCCTCTAAATCAGAGATGCTGTAGGGCCACCTAAAACCTGCCATACATTGTTAATGGAGGTGGAGGGCAATGTCAGGAAGCCCAAAGTACTTAGACAGGGAAGTTCCTTGTGTGTCAGAAATCATCAGCATATCCAAACATGACAGCCAGCAATATTCTGACTACAAAGCCCCAGGGAAGCTGAAGTCATCAACATTAAATTACAGATGTCAGCATCAGGGGTGGGGTAAGTTCTAAACTTGGACGTCCATGAACTTATATTAATTTTTTTTATAACTGGATTTCAATATAATCAGTTTTATTTATACCCAAATTTCTTTGCTTTCAATAATTTTTAAAAATAATATTCTTTAAAAGGGTCCATAGGCTTAGCCAGACACTGTCAAAAGGGTCCATGGCACAAAGCAGTGGTTAAGAATCCACACTGTAACAATACCTGAAACCTGTATCGTGTTGTAATGCTGTGCCTTGCAGGAAAGAATTCAGAGTGTTTGAATGAAGAAGCTTAAAAAGAAAGAGTCAGAAATTCTCAGAACTCTGATCACCCTGACCATAGATGAAAAGCTTGAGAATAGGCAGCATTGTAACTAGGATCCAAGGGGATCAGAAGTCAGCATCAATATGACCTCAGATGCTCCAGAAGATTTTAGAGAATGTAGTACTGAGAACCTGGATCAGGTGGGGGAAAGAAAGGAGGTGAGGAAACCAAAACTTGTCAAAACTCTGAGCCAGATACACCAGGTAAATGGAAGTCAATGCAGAAGCCAAAGAAATCAAAGTCAGGATAAAATAGACTGTGATGATCCTATCCACAAAGGAGTTGAACCGGATCATCATAGCACAAAGCTCCAATCAGGAACTGAAGCTGGAAATATTAGTGAACAGAAGATATTAAATACTATTAAAAAATACTGTCAGTGAAGAGATGCCAAGAGATAATCCCAGAAGAGTACATTGCAACAACTACAGGCATAGAATCAGAGTTAAAAATGTCCTGACTATGAAGACTACAAGGTTACTTGTCAAAAATGAAACAAAAATGAAGTAAGATCTCTAGAAGAAAGAATTGGGAAGAGAATAAATAGATTAGAACAGATGTTAGAAAGATTTCTCTAACAGAACCCCTGGAAATTTGAATGGAGCTAAAAGAAGTCCATGTATGCACGAAAATAACATAACTAGAAAAGCAAACTCAAAACATTCTCAAAAAGGAAAGAAAGAAAAAGATGGAAAGAAAGCTTAAGATTTCTATTGTCAAAAATCACTGATAAGAAAAACAGGTGAAGGAGAAATCATTTAAAATTCATGAAACTTCCTGAAAAGCAGGACTAATAAAAAATCTGCCTTTCATATTAGTCTTTTAAAAATCATGAATGAAAATTGACCATGTCTATTAGAACCAGGAGGGAAAGGAAACTTAGAATCTATTGATCAATGCTAAAAGAAAGGACCAGCTAGATAGCACAGTGGACTAAGTGTCAGACCTGGAATCAGGAGGACCTGAGTTCAAATATGGTCTCAAGATTTTATTAGCTGCACGATCTTGGGCAATGCTATTTTATAGTTTTCTTTAGTTTTCTTCAGTTTCTCATTTTAAAATGGAGGTAATAATAGCATTCACCTCTCAGAGTTGTTGTCAGGATGAGGATCAAATAAGATAAAAACCATAAAGTTTATATAATTACAAATTATATATGCATATGTATATATGTGTGTATTCACACAATAGTACAGTGTCTGGCACCTGGTAAGTCACATATAAAAATATTGACTCTTATTATTATTGTTATTAGCTGGGCCTAGAGTCAGGAATATCTGATTTCAAAACTTGCTTCAAATACTTATTAGCTATGTGATTCTGGACAAGTCACTTAACCATGTTTGCCTCAGTTTCCTCATCTAAAAAATGAGCTTGAGAAGGAAATGGCAAACCATTTCAGTATCTTTGCCAAAAAAACTTCAAATGCGGTCATGAAGAGTCAGATATGACTGAACAATACATTATTGTTATTATTATTATTATTCCCACATGAAAATACTCAGAAATAGTTGCCAAAATTCAGAACTTCAAGTTTTCAGGGAAAAAATACTTCAAGCAATCAGTTAGAAATTTAGTGCCATACAAGAAACTGGAAACTGAGTAGATGCCCATCAGTTGGATGAGAATAGCTGAATAAATTATGATATATGAATGTTATAGAATATCATTGTTCTATAAGAAATGATCAGCAGGATGATTTTAGAGAGGCCAGGAGATCATTGTACAAGGCAACAGCAATATTATACAATGATCAGTTCTGATGGTTGTGACTCTTTCCAGCAATGAGATGATTGAGGCCAGTTCCAATGATCTTGTGATGAAGAGAGCCATACCCAGAGAGAGGTCTGTGGGAACTAAGTGTGGATCACAACATAACATTCTCACTCTTTTTGTTATTATTCGCTTGCATTTTGTTTTCTTACACATTTTCTTTCCTTTTTGACCTGATTTTTCTTATGCAGTAAGATAATTGTATAAATATGTTTTACACATACTGGATTTAACACATTTTAACATGTATAACATATATTGAATTACTTGCCATCTAGGGAAGGAAGTGGAGGCAAGAAGAGGAAAATTTGGGACACAAGGCTTTGAAAGGATCAGTGTTGAAAAATTATCCATTCATATGTTTTGAAAATAAAAAAGCTTTCAAAAAGAATCTTAAAAAAAGAGAGAGAAAAAGAAATTCTGTGCCATAGTACTGCAGTCAGGATTATTATATCTAAGACTCAAGAGGAAACTTTGGAGTACAGTAGTCCAAAATACAAATGGTAAAGTCTTACAACCAAGAATAACTTATTCTTAAAGTCTAAGCATAATCAGGGTAGAAGTTTGGGGGAGGATTGAGGATTGGAAACTTAATAGGGAACTTTTGAGCATTCTTGATGAAAAGACCAGAGGTAAGAAAAAGTTTTGAAGTACAAATATAGGAATCATAATAAACTAGAAAGGTAAATACATTTGAGAAATTGAAAGGATTTTATGATAATGAGGTATTATATTTTTAACAGGTATGGGAGACTTTACCTTCAGAATCCAAATGTATTCAACTATTCCAAAGATAATTAAATAAAACAAACATAGGAGCTGGTGGGTGGTAGTTGTTTTGTTTTTATTTTAATGGTCTTAAAAGAGAAAAGAAAAGGGAGGGGAAAGGGAAGTATTAGGATAGAAAAGAGGAAAGGGGGACTAGAACATACTATTTCTTGTAATTGTGATGTGCAAGAAGGACATATAAGCATGGAGGAAGGGAGTGGACAACAAAAAATTTGACTTTTATATAAATATATATATAATATATATATATATTATATATATATAAAGAAGGTTTGAACACACATAAACATACACGCACATGCACATGCACACACATGAAAAGAGTTTGGTACAGACATACACTCAACAAGGAAGTAGATTTGGAGAGAGAAAAGGAAAAGAGCAATTTAAGAAAAGAAGTAAAGTGGGAGGAAATTAATTGCAAGCAAAACAAACTTCAACATCAGAGAATAGATGGTAAATGAAAAGTTAGAAAGAAGAAAATGTACTTAAAGGACAAGATATGAGCAGTAAAACTACAATATTTGATGATCTCAGTCTACCCTTTTCAGATATGGACCTATCTGACAGAAAGTTAATAAATGACTTAAGCACCTGAATAAAATTTGTTTGATATAATAAATTATTTCTGTTGGTTAGTAGACAGAAATAGAGAGGAATTTGTGTGCGTACACATATACATATATATATATATATACACACACATATATATATATACACACACACATATATATATAGCATAGCATATATATATGTTGTCTGTATAGCAATACATTAACTATATATGTGCATTATATATACATATAGTATATATATATATGCTGGATAGCAAACTAAACACTAAAATAAGAATTATGAAAAACAAAGATATGAACAAAATTGAATGCATCAAGCTTTTGAATTGATAAAACTAAAAGCTAGTTTGTTTTGTTAAAAAAAATCTAACAACCTGGTGGAACTGTGAACGGATCCAACCATTCTGGAGAGCAATTTGGAGCTATGCTCAAAAAGTTATCAAACTGTGCATACCTTTGACCCAGCAGTGTTTCTATTGGGCTTATATCCCAAAGAGATCTTAGAGGAGGGAAAGGGACCCACATGTGCAAGAATGTTTGTGGCAGTCCTTTTTTAGTGGCTAGAAACTGGAAACTGAGTGGATGTCCATCAATTGGAGAGTGGCTGAATAAATTATGATATATGAATGTTATGGAATATTATTGCTCTGTAAGAAATGATCAGCAAGATGATTTCAGAGAGGTCTGAAGAGACTTGCATGAACTGATGCTGAGTGAAACGAGCAGAACCAGGAGATCATTATACACGGCAACAACAATATTGTATGATGATCACCTCTGATGGACATGGCTCTCTGCAACAAAGAATTG
>JAJPUD010007479.1:80479-90602 GCA_023553655.1 Myrmecobius fasciatus | reverse complement strand
CTGATTTTTTTTCTTGTAGATAGGATTTTTCTTGCACAACAACTTGTCAAGTATTTTATCATTATTAACATGTAATGGACTTCCTGCCATCTAGGGGAGGGGAGGGGACTGGGGGTAAAATTTGTAATGAAAAGCTTTGTAAAGATCAATGCTGAGGAACTACCCATACATATGTTATGCAAATAAAAAGCTTTAAAAAAAAATCTAACAACCTACCACAATACACATACACATCTGTATAGATATGAGTGTTTTTCAGCTATTTATGGAACCTTTTCAAAAACTGATCATGTTCTAGATCCTAAATTTAAGATATAGAAATAAATTATTTTAAATCATGAAAATTATAAAGTTAGAAATGTTGAATGCATCCTTTATTGACCACAATTAGTCAATCAATAAACAATCATTAAGCACTTACTATGTGCCAGGTACTATCCTAAGTACTGGAAATAAAAATACCATAGAAAAGAAAGTTTCTGCACCCAAAGAGCTTGCATTCTAAGAGGAAGAAAACATGAAAAGGAAGCTTAAAATCATGAGTAGGAGTATGTTTGTGGGAGAGTAGTAGCTAAATATGGATGATCAGGCATGGCTGTACTTCCTAAGGCATGTTAGCTAAGAGCAATAAAATGATAATTAACAAAGGGCTTTTGAAGAAAGGATTAACATTTAGATAGAAATTAAATAATTTAAAGAAATGGTGAGTCAAAGAATAAACCATGGAAACAACAGATAATTTCATCAAAGAAAATGAGAAAATATATAAAAAATTTTGGTATGCAGCCAAAGCAGTTCTGAGGGGGAAATTAATATCTCTAAACACTTTCAGTAATAAAAAGGAGAAAGAAAAGATCACAAAACTCAAAAATAACAAATGAAAAACCTTAATCTAAACACTAAAGTAAGAACTAGAACACGAAGACAAGATAAACAAAATTGATTGTTAATCCATTAAATTGATAAATGAAATTAGAAGCTGATTTTTAAATTAAAATTACTTAATAAAATAGTTAAGTTCTTAGCATACTTGATTAAATAGAAAGAGACAATAAAATAAAAATATCAAAAATGAAAATGAAAAAGTCACAAAAAATGAAGGCCTTCTTTTCCCTTTTACTACTTTGCCTAATCACATGCCAATACAAATGATAAAGTACATGAACAGATATTTACACATCTATAAACACAGATTAAGAAAATAAGAATTTGAGAATAAGTAAGTAAGTCTAAGAAAGAAAAATCAGACAAGTCACAGATTAATTCCCAAGGGAAAAAACCGGAGGACCATATGGGGATTTACAAATGAATTCTCTTAAACTTTTGCAGCATATTTTTGCAGTATATTTGTCTCTAATAGTATGTAAATTGTTTATAAAAATATAACAAGACAGGAACTCACAAAATTCCATCTATGATGTGAATATTATATTGACAGCTAAACCAAGAAGATAGAGAAAATTCTAGATTAATATCCCCAATGAACACAATTCAAAAATATTGAATGAGATATAAACAAGAAGGCTATAGCAACATCTAAAAAAGTTTAATCAACATCACCAGGTTAGATTTATATCAGGAGCAAGAAGAGTGGTTCAATATCAGGAAAGCAATAAAGAGGAAAACAAAATAATCACTTTTTGAAAATGATGGTCTATCCAGGAAATCTGAGATTCAATGAAAAAATTAATGTATCATTAGTTATTTAATTGTAGTAATTAATATACTGACTTCAGAAAAGTAGCAGAAAGTAAAATAAACTAATTAAAAAACTCTACTAGCTTTCCTAAAGACAATAAAATCCAAAGGAAGAGATAGGAGAAAGTCCATTCAAAATTATTATAGAATGTAGATGGTCCACATAACAGAACATATAAAAATTGGAGTTTGGGGAGAAAGAAATCAGCATACATATAGGTTTGATGTGTATATTTAATTTATTTGATAGAGTTTTAATTATACTACCTCACTATGAAAGGGAAAGGAAAAAAAGAATTTTTAAAGTACCTACCTTCAGCAATATATTAAACACTTTACAAATATTTTCATTTGAGGCTTACAACAATTTTGGAGGGTAAGTGCTATTATTATCCTCATTTTACAATTGAGGAAACTGAGGCAAACAGAGGCTAAATGACTTGCTCAGGTTCACACAGCTGGTCAAGTGGCTGGGGCTGCATTTGAATTTAGGTCTTCCTCCACCCAGCTATCCAGTTCTCAGGGAAGGAATCTAAGCCATCAACAACCATATTAAAATACTCTGTGTCTCTAACAAACACAAATTTCTGACTTGAAACCCATTAAATTGGCAAAAATGTCAAAAACAAGGCAACTGAAAGAGTGCATATAGGAGAATAATAATAACAATGCACTCTTGGTGGACCTGTGAATTGGTTCGTCCATTCTGGAAAGCAATTTGGAATGACACCCCAAAAAAGTCTTTTTAACTCAATGATACCATTACTAGGTATCTAGCTTAAAGAAATAAAAGGAAAGGATTCATATGTACAAAAATATTCATAGCAGCACTTAATTGGTAAAGTGGTATCAAAGAACAGGAAAATAGATGGGCACCTATCAGTTGGGGAATGATTGAATAAATTATGATATATTAATGTAATAGAATATTATTGTGCCATAAGAATAAGAGTTTCAGAGGAAAATAAGACTTGCATAAACTAGTGTAGAATGAAATAAAAATAACCAGGAAAGCAATTTATAGAATAAAATATTGCAAAGAGCAACAACTTTAAAAGATTTAAGAACTCTGAACATTCCAAAGCTGGATGATAGAACATGCTACATACTTTAGGACAGTGGTGATGGACAGGGCTTCTTAAAGTTTTTCTACTCACAAACCCTTTTCTCTTTAGAAATTTTTATGCTACCCACTTTATGGATGCATAAAATAGGCATACAAATCAAACATTTCCTGATAATAAACCATAATTCCTCAACCCCCACAAATGAGTTAAATGATCCCAAATGACATTGCAACCTACAGTTTAAGAAGTTTTGAACTGGAGGTACAGAATGAGAAGAGAGTGTAGAATGCATTTTCTAACTTGGCTAATAGATTAGTTTTTCTTGACTAAAATAAAATTCATTATTTATTATAAAGCATTTTTCTAGGGATGCAAAATGGGCAACAGAGAGGACCTAGGAATAGCAATACTAAAAATAGAAAGAAAAGAATGTTATTGAGCATTTTTTAATGTACAGAAGAAAATAGAAGAAAGTTCAAAGTTGAACACAAAATCAGGAAAGCATTTGTGATTTTTGGCAATTGTCACTTTTAAAATAATAAAGAAAAATTAATTAAAAAAAGAAACTGGGAACTTCTGAGTTGAGGCTTGAAATATACAATGTCTTCTTGAGAATCATGAATTTAGGAGTAGTTAACAAGTGCCTATTTTACTTGTCCCCAGTGACACGTATATTTTTCTAATTTTCCCCCCCAGAATGTGCAACATTTTGAGCACATCTTTCATGTTAAAAAATTTCTTAATTAATTGATTGAATTACAAATGTATTGTGAGTATTCAGATTCATAAAAGTTGAAAGGAGGAGTTGATTTTGTCAGCTGGAGGAGATAGCATATTATCTTTCAAAATGGTAACTATTTTAGAGGAAAGAAAATACATTTTAAAGCTCTGTTCCAGTTGTCAGTGCCTCTGGCGGTGCTGTGGTGCATGTACCTGGCACGATAGGGTCGCATCTGCTCTTGTGGCTCCCCATTGACTACTGCAGCACTAATAGAGACCACCCATATGCCAGAAGTTGGCAGTTGATCAGATCCATGAAGGTGGGTCTGCTATCAGGGCAGAACCTAGGGGAACAATGCCTGATTTACTTCAGGGCAGGCATGCTAGAAACCAGCAGATGGGGCCCACACATAATTGATTATTTTCTCTCTGGCTGGATAACCTCAGAGAGTTAAGGTTATCCAATTTTCTGACCCTTGCTTAGGTGTCTGGCCAGACCACAAGACTGGGAAATTTCAGATTAGAAATTCTAGTTCCAACCTATCAAGTTGTTTAAGTAATTTCAAAAGATAAGGAGTCTTAAACGATAGAAAAGTATATAAATTAAGAGGAAAGGGACAAAAAAGGTGGCATAGGTTAAAGTGGAGTATAGAAAGGTGTTTAGATTAAAGGAAGTGGGATGAGATGTATAGAGTAATGGGAATGGGATAAAGAAGGGGGGAAAGGGTTGGGGAAAAAGATAAGGGTGACATGGATGGAAAGGAAGGTTAAGTAATAGTGAAGCCAGTTAAGGAGAAGAATTAAAGTAGAAGGGTTAGCAGAGATAAGAAATAAAAGATACACACAAACACAATAACCCCAGTGATCAGGAGTAGGATTTATTAGAAAAAAAAATGTAAGGGTAGTAACTGAGTTCAGACAAAATTAAACTTAACAATACAATCAAGAGAAAAATCTGTATTATATGTCAGTCATATCAATATTGTTTTAGATGTACATGTGTGTAGATGCATGTGTGTATATATAATATATAAATTATGTGTACATGTATGTATGTATGCATGTATATATAGTACATAGGTATATATGTATCTATATATATACATGCATGCATGCACATAAGTGTGTGTACATAAATATATCCATGCTCATCTATAGCCTGCCTGGGAGAGAGTAAGGGGAGGAAAGGAGAGAAAAAGAATATAATAAAAGGTGCTCAGCAGAGAACAAAAGAATAACCTAGAAGGAAACAAAGTTGGGATGGTCATGAATATAATGTATTCTATTATTATATATGCTTTCTTGAAATGGAAATTTATTGTTACATATTTTAAATCCTCCCTGATGTTCTATTAGGCACAAGACAATGTTTTATTTTGTTTTTATTTTTTCCTTTATCTGCATCTTTTTTTCTATTTTGTTTTTGTTTAAAATAAATACATTTTTTAAAAAGATGAGGAATTTATTGAACACAGATTTTAGAGATCTGCTAGTCCAGAACGTTCATTTTTCAAATAAGGACTTTTCTAGTCTTCTTACAATTTCCCTGTGCTCTCTCTCCCCTCCCTTCAATCTGTGACATAACTACAATCATCTAACTTGATGTTTCTCACAAATGATACTCCACATTCCAAATTTCTGCCATTGCATTGGCTGTCTCCTAGGCAGATCCCTCATTTCCAACTCCAAGTTTTCCCTGGCTTCCTTCAAGAATCTTCTTAAATCTAACTTTCTGCAGAAGGCCTTTTTCTGTGTTCTCCTCTCTATCCACCTAGAGCCTTACCTCTGAGATTACCTTCCATCTATTCTAAATATACATAGCAAGTATCCTTGGTCCTCATTCTGCCAAAACTAGGCAAGCTAGTCTTATCTCTTGGAGTTCTAGGCAAGTTCTGAAGAAGTTTTTTGGATGGCTCTTCTTTAGTTTCATTTTCTTAAACTTTTAGCTGTTGTTTTCTCTCACTGCTAGATGCCAGTGAATGGCCAGGTCCTCAGTTCCATTTAACTACTTATCATCAAGTAGTTTTTACACAAAGAATCTTACTTAGAAGGTATAGCATAAATAAAATACAGACATTTCCTCCAGCACTGTTGGGGGCACACTCTCCACTATACCACATTAGACTTTGAGAAGAGTGAGAGCTCAAATTTATTTCATTGCCATATAGAATTATTTCCACCAAGTTCATATGCTTGGAATAATTGCCAGTTGAGAACTCATGTCAGCTATCACTGGGCTGGGTCCTTAAAATTACTTCCAAAGTTTATTCTTTACTCCCCAAGGCATTAATAATGATCTGGCTGCAAAACCCAGAAGCTTGGCTTGCTGGGACATTCATGTAAAATAAAAAGTACAGATGCTGAGGCAGGGAAAAAAACCCAGGGTCCTAGATCCTCAAAGGGGAGAAGCCCTCAAGTTCTTTCACTTTACAACAGAGGTGTCAAATACATAATCTTGGAACTGAGTATAACTGCAGAATCCTGAAAACATCAGGAACCAGATTAAAATGTAATTGAGAAATGTTTAACAAAATACATAAAAATACAATACAGTATAGATGATGTTACTTTATGGTTACAAAGTCAAAATGAAGCCGCAGGAATCCAAGTTTGACACTCTGCCTTATAACATTTTCTCTAACCAGATGCAGTCAGCAAAAGAGATACTGTTTCTCTTCAAGGATATTAGAAAGTCACTTCCATCCCCTTGCTTTCAGAAACAATCATTAAACCATTCTGGTCCTGCACCAGCTGTGAGGAATGATTAATAGAATATCTACTTACTCAATGGCTTTCTTTTTTATTATCCTTCTATAGCATGTGAGTGAATTTCTCAGAGACATTTAAAATGAGAAAGCTTCCATTTTCATAAGTCAAAAAGTAGGGGCAGCGATTATGGATTGATGACCCATTAATTGAGTGATTTGATTTTGAATACACTGAAAAGATGAATTTTTAGATATAGTCAGAATAATTCAAAGGGAGTTTTGCATATCAAAGAAGGTGTGAAATAAATATGCCTTCTTGGTAGTAGCAAGTTCACAAAGGAGAAAAGCTCCCTTCATAGTCACCAACATTTTCTCATTACTTCCAAATTTCACTTTATTCCTGGGAATTAGAAGAAGTCACATTTTCTCACAGAAGTATCATATGTCCATATTCATTCATTCTCTGGAACCAAAGTCAGGCAGAATGCTAGCACCCTATCAAGCTTAGATCACTTGTAATCAATCTCAAAGGTGGAATTGACCTCAGAGATCATCTATTTCAACCATCCCTTAATTGGAATCTTTTCTACAACATTCTCATTCTTTGTTTGAAGACCTCCACTGACAGGGATCTCATTATCTGGTGAAGCCATTTATCCTATTCTACTTTTATCAGCTCTAATTGTTATGAAATTTTTCCTTATATTGAGCTAAAATCTGTCTTTCTGCATCTTTCAATTATTGGTCCTTTTTTGTTGTTGTTTTGAGCTTTTATTACATCAGTTCAGTGACAAATAGTTATTAATCACCTAGTACATCTAATAATAACTCATCAGATTTGCAGAAGACATAAAATTGAAGGAAAGGGAAGAGAATAAGCACTTATACAGGGCCTACTATGTGCCAGGAACCATACTAAGTGCTCTTAAAAATATCTCATTTAAACCTCACAACAACCCTGCAAGATAAGTGTTATTGTTTTCCCCTCTTTATAAAACATTTAGGTAAGAAAGTTAAGTGACTTGTCAGGGTCATACAGCTAAGTGTCTGAAATTATATTAGTTATTTTTTCTAGCTTTACAAAATCATTGTTTTGACAGTCTGATTGGCATGGCACTCAATAAGTAGATTAATTTAGGTAGAATTCACAATTGTTTATATTACTTCAACCCACCCATGAGCAATTGATATTTTCCCAGTTGCTTAATCTGACTTTATTTGTGTGAAAAGTGTTTTGTAATTATGTTCATATAATATTCTGGGTTTGTCTTGGTAGATAGACTTTCAAGTATTTTATATTATCTACAGTTATTATTATTATTGTTGCTTTTTCCTGAGGCAATTGAGGTTAAGTGACTTGCCCAGGGTCACACAGCTAGGGAATATTAAGTATCTGAGACCAAATTTGAACTCAGGTCCTCCTGACTTCAAGGTTGGTGCTCTATCCACTGTGCCACCTAGCTGCCCCTATTATCTACAGTTATTAAGCGGGCTTTTTCTTTCTATCTCTTGATGCTGAGTTTTGTTTGTAATAAATAATAAAACAGTGATTTATGTGGTTTTATTTTATATCCTGCAATTTTGCTAATGCTGTTAATTGTTTCAATCAGTTTTTTAGTTGATTCTCTAGGATTCTCTAAATATACCATCATATCAACTACAAAGAGTGATATTTTTGTTTCCTTGTTACCTACACTAATTTCTTCTGAAGCCGCAGGTCTTCCTGACTCCAAGTCCAGCATTCTGTCTACTATGTTACCTAGCTGCTGACAAAGTGAATGACTGTGTAGAGGGCTAGCAACAAGCAAATCTCCTAAAAAGCAGTTAACACACTCTCTATGCTGCTGTGGATTGTTGTGCAGCAGATTCACCAGAGTTGAGAATAGGACGTGTTGACCTATTATATCAAACAAGTGCTGCTAGCACAAAGATGTAATAAAACTGGAAGTTACTTTTGTGAACATGTAAACATCAGGAAAGCATGTTTGATATAAATTCAAAATAATCTTGGTGTTGAAGGCATGGAACAGGAAACAAGGCAGCACAAACTAGATAATTTATGGTTATGTTGTGGTATGCAGATTGTTATTGCTAGTTACTGTTTAATATTAATGTCTAGCTACAATGAAATAATGGAATATACATTATGTAACTTAGAGACATCTGATGTTATTACAATATTACTTAAATAGTATATAAACCCTGGCTCTCAGATAAATAAATGAACTTCATTAATCAAAGTGTCTTGCCTATTCTATGTCATACTCTCTTCTCAATAAGGACTTTGAGTTGGTCTCATGGCAGAGTCAGGATCCAAAAAAATCTCAACAGGCTAGAACATTGGGATTGAATATAATAAGATGAAATTTAACACAGATAAATGTTTTATTTTGCCTTTGGGTTAAAAAAAATCAGCACGAGTGAGGGCCTCGCCAAGCATTTGGACTACAACGCACTTCTATCAAAGATCTACCTTGAAAGAACTCCGGAGAAGGTTAGCCTCAGGGGAAATCGGCCACTGGTCGAGATCAGACTCCAGCCGTGGCAGAAGTCAGGGCTGTGATAGAGGGGCGGATTTTGGGCACCCAGGAAGCCCCTGGGAGACGCCTGGGCCACTTTGCTCTGCTTGTGGGCAGGTGCTTTGGCAGATCTGCCTTTGGAAGGGGGTGGACCGAGAACAGCTGAAAACGTGGTCCTAGTGCGAATCTAGCCCGACCAGCCTCAGACCGGAAGTCAACTCGGCAAACTGCCCCAGGGCAAATACAAATTGTTGCAGTTTTCTCGGCTTTTGACCAATATCCCAACTTTAAATCGTGAGCAAGAAGCAGAAGAGAGCTCTCACCATAGAAAGCTTTTACGGAGAAAAAATAGAAGAGTCCCCAGATCCTGACATTATGAAAACAATCCCAGATGAAGCCACAAAGGCAGACTTAAGTTGGGCTCCCTTTCAGAAGGCTTACCTGGATGATTGCATTATGAATCTCAAAAGAGAGCTAGAAGAAGAATGGGGAAATAAATTGAGATCAGGGCAACAGAAATATCAAAAACTGGAAAATAGGACTGGTGAATTGGAAAAAGAAAACAGTTCACTGAAAAACAAAATTGGTGAATTGGAAAAAATCACCAATTCACTGAAAAATAAAAATGGTGAACTGAAAAACAAAATTGGTGAATTGGAAAAAGACAACAATTCACTGAAAAACAAAATTGGTGAATTGGAAAAAATCACCAATTCACTGAAAAATAAAAATGGTGAACTGAAAAACAAAATTGGTCAATTGGAAAAAGACAACAATTCACTGAAAAACAAAATTGGTGAATTGGAAAAAGACAACAATTCACTGAAAAATAAAACTGGCAAAATGGAAAAAGAATGCATTGAATCAAGAAATTCAATTGGCCAGCTACAAAAGGAGCTAAAAAAGATAACTGAAGGAAATAATACTTTAAAAATTAAAATTGAACAATTAGAAGTAAATGACTCAATAAGACTTCAAGAATCAGTTAAACAAAAAGAAAAAAATTAAAAAATAGAAGAAAATATGAAATATCTCCTAGGAAAAACAACTGACTTGGAAAACAGATCCAGGAGAGACAATTTAAGGATTATCGGACTCCCTGAAAGCCACGATGAAAAAAAGAACCTGGATGCTATCCTCCAGGAAATCATGAAAGAGAATTGCCCTGATGTTTTAGAATCAGAAGGCATAATTGGCATTGAAAGAATTCACCGATCACCTCCAGAAAGAGACCCCAAAATTAAAACCCCAAGGAATATCGTGGCCAAATTTCAGGACTATCGCACCAACGAAAAGATATTGCAAGCAGTTAGAAAGAAACAGTTCAAATACCGAGGAACTGTCATTAGAATTACACAGGATCTGTCAGCTTCCACATTGAAGGATCGAAGGGCCTGGAACCAGATATTCC
>JAJPUD010007479.1:0-60510 GCA_023553655.1 Myrmecobius fasciatus | reverse complement strand
TACTGCTACTGCTACTGCTACTGCTACTGCTACTGCTACTGCTACTGCTACTGCTACTGCTACTGCTACTAATTAATTCTTCTCCTCCTCCTTTTCTCCCCCCTCCTACACACATACACACACACACACACATTATAGACTATATAGTCAAGTTGAGGCAGCTAAGTGGTACAGTGGATAGAGAACTGTTCCTGGAGTCAGGAAGACTCATTTTTGTGAGTTTAAATCAGGCCTCAGACATTTATTTGCTATTTGACCGTAGTCAAGTCACTTATTCCTGTTTGCCTTAGTTTCCTCATCTGTAAAATGAGCTGGAGAAGGAAATGGAGAAGGAAACTACTTCTGTATCTTTGCCAAGAAAATTCCAAATAGGGTCACAGTGTTGGATGTGATTAAAAAATGACTGAATGACATTATAGTCAAGATACTACTTGAAGATGAGAATATAAAGATATAAACAAACAAAAAGTCACCTGATGTCAGGATGCTTACATTCTTGTGTGAATACATATGGTAGAGAGGGGAAAGATATTAATATGTAAGCTGATAAAAGATAATTTGAGAAAAGAGAGGGCACTAATGACTAGGGAGGGCCCTAGAATAAAAGAAGGTAATTGCATGGAAACTGAGGACTTATATATTTGACAATACTCATTTTGGTTTCATTCGCTTTGGCTTTTCCAATATACCCCAAGTAAATTCATCACTGGTAAATCTCCTCAATTTAGAAGATCCACTCAGATTTGTTACTCACACCATTAGAATTATTCCCTGCTCTGGGTGGCAGGACACAAATCTCCTCAGACATTTCATTTCCCACTTTAACTGCATTCATTTTGGACTTCCCAATATGAAGAATGTAATCCTCCATCCCTTTTCAGTTTTCTTTTGTCTTCCACCAAAAGATTGTAAGCTCCCAGAAGGCAGGGTTTTTTTTTGTTTTGTTTTGTTTTGTTTTGTTTTGTTTTTTTGGTATTTGTGTTTCCTGCTCTGGCACACAGTAGGTGACTAATAAAGGTTTATTGACTCTGTTGACTTAATATGGAAGAAAATGAAGGATTCTAAAACAGAAGGACATGGAGGTGGGGACACGTAAAAGCAGAAGATGGAATACTGAATTTGGGGTATAGCACGGGAGTTTGGCTAGGATGGAGAATATAAGTCTGGAAAGGTCAGCTACAGGTAGACTGTAATAGGCTTTATAAAAGTGGGTCTCCATTTTGCAACAGGAGTTGCCATTGAGTTTCTTCAAGTAGCAAGCTCCCCAATGACATTCCCTTTTTTACAATGCTTCTATTTATATGCAATTTTTTGGAAACATCTCCAGTGTTTTCCTTTGCTTGTATTAAAAGGTGACTAGTATTTAAGCACTTCATTAGCTTAAAGCCACAGCTCAGCTGGGATGTCAGAGTGCAGCTTGTGTTCAGCATGGTCTCCTAGTGTATAATCCCTGAGCTGTGTCTTATCTTCAAGTGCAGAATTGAAGCAGGGTTTGGGGTGAGCTTCTGTGCAGGCAACTCCTGCCCCAGAAAAATAATGATGTTTTGGGGGGCTAAAAAATAATCTCTTGCAGCCCAGTCAGTCTTTTAACCTTATTTGTTGTGTTTTTTCTTCTCACTCTATTTCCTGAGATCTTTTTAAATACAAAAAAGCAGGGGGAGAGAGGATATAATTAACATGGGGTGCTTCTTTTCTAGTCAGCATGTGAATACTAAGTCCCATATGGCAATGCAGATTTTTAATTTAGCTATGTGCTCGAATTATTTATTGATCCCCATTAAACTCCCCCAACATATTCTGGCATCATATTTTGGCCTGCATTTTCTGCACACTTTTAGAAAAATGACATCTGCATTATAAAGAGGGCCAGCTGTTTAACTACATTATGACTGTTGATTTTGGGGGGATGGCATTTGTCTCAGTTTGATTTTGGGCTGTTCAGCAGTAGCCAGTAATTAGGTGCAGATGAAGGCCAACTCTTAGAGGCTTCCTTTGCCTCCTTCTTTAAGTGTCAGACTTGAGGGTGTTCAGATCTGTTGTACCAATAAGCAATGGTCTGATGTTATTCAACAGGAGGAAGATGTGAATGAATACAGAGACCAGAAAGTATCAAAATATAAATGTAGAAAATGAGGGAACAAAACTGGACAAGAAGACAAATAAAAAATTGACAAGTTTAGGGTGTGTGTGTGTGTGTGTGTGTGTGTGTGTGTGTGTGTGTGTAGTTGTGGAAATGGAAGGAGGGACGATGAACCAAAGTAGGAAAAACTAGTTTTCATGGACTTAATCAAACAGGTGAATTCATGATAAATTATTAGGACAGACAGGAAGGGGTATTTATCCAGAAAATAGGTAGAACAAGATCCAGTGTTTAGGGAGTATCAGGCAATACAGATTTGATGGTACAGTGCTGATTTTGGAGCTAGAAGAACAGAGTTTGAATCCCTGTCTAAATAGTTACTATCTGTGTGATCTTAGGGAACTCAGTTGGTTAACCTTTCTAGGTATCAATTTCCTTCCGAAAAAAATTTTCATTTTACAGAATTACTGGGTTAGACAAAATGATCTCTAAGGACTCTTCTACTTTGAAGTCTATGACCTCGTCTTAAGAAACTTGGAAAACAATGGCAGGATATCCTGACTTCAAATTCTGTTTCACATACCTACTAGCTGAGTCTGGACAAGTCACCTAACTCCTCTTTATTACCTCATTTGGGGTTTTCTTGGCACAAATACTGGAGTAGTTTGCCATTTCCTTATCCGGCTCATTTTACAGAAAAAAGAAACTGAGGCAAACAAGGTCAATTGGCTTAACTTCCAGGGTCACAGAGCTAGGAAGTGTCTCAGGCTGGATTTGAACTTATAATATCTTCCCAACTGCAGGCTAATGCTCTACCTATTGGACTATCCCAATGCTTGTGTACCACCTTTCTCTAAAAGCATCTTATCTATACAATGAAAATAATAATAGCATCTATATCACACAGTTTATATCAGGCTGGAAATAGATGAAGTAGTCAATGATCTATATAAATGTAGGCTATTATTAGAAAGAGATCCTAACTTACAGAGCCTAGTGCCAATGGCAGCTCCCTTGTCTATTATTTTAATTTAATTCCATGCCTGATTCTGATTTCTTCTGAGTCAAATTCTAGCTCCTGACCCTGGATCAGGGAACTGGCCACTTCACTCTGCTTTTTTGTATATCTCCATCTCAGACCCATAAGTGGTTTTTTAAGGGTATAGATGAGCTTGACGCCACAGGTAGAGACAATCCTCAGTACCTGATTGAAGTGGCAGAGTGGGAATTAGGGAGAAGGAGAAGAGTAGTTTCTGAAAGAGAGCTTCTTATATTACATACTCATTAGTAACACTAATTAATGGACTCCACCTGCTTGTCCAATGAAGTCTGTTACTGTTAATTTACAACCTGTGACATTCTCCAGCAAGCCAAATTTGAGAACTTAAAGGATCAATGGTGATTTGGTGTGTGTGTGTGTGTGTGTGTGTGTGTGTGTGTGTGTGTGTGTGTAACTGAGGAGGGAGGAGGACATTCTTGGTCATCATTAGGATTACTCTGGAAGCTGCAGAAGATATTGCTATCTACAATAATGCACTTTCTCATGGGAGTCATAGTGAAATCCTAAGACTTGGAGTTACAACAAAAAATTTCCAGGAATTGTCATTTAACATTTAGGAATATGGCTTTAAAAATCTCACTAATCTTCAGTTAGTAACAAATAAGTGGTTCTCCACCCACCCACCCTCATCACATTTTTAAAAAATTGTTGCCTGGTTTTCATTCTGAGAAGCCATTAGTTTGTTCTAAGCAAATACAATTACATAAGCAGACGAAGTGCAATGCATGCTTGGACATAGGTGTCCAATATAATCCAACCAAAGATACTGTCTTTGAATTTCCTGACTAATGGTAAGGTGTCACTGACCCATCACTGGTATTATTAACTTGATCTTCCTGAAAATGACACACTCACACAAACATTCTGCCTAATTATTACAAAGCAGGGCATTGCAAAGATAATTAGGCAAAGACTGTACAAATCAAAAGACATTATATAGAAATGAAGAGTTAGAAAACATTTCTTTTTTATTTTTATTGAAGCTTTTTATTTGCAAAACATATGTATGGGTAATTTTTCAACATTGACCCTTACAAAGCTTTCTGTTACAGATTTTTCCCTCCTAGTCCCCACCCTTCCCCTAGATGGCAGGAAGTCTACTACATGTTAATTATGTTAAAATACTTGACAAATTGAATGTGTGTATATATATTTTTACAGTTACCTTGCTGTGCAAGGAAAGTCAGATCTACAAGAAAAAAAATCTGAGAAGGGAAACATAATGCAAGCAAACATCAATAGAGAGCATGAAAATGTTATGTTGTGATGCACATTTCATATCCCTCCCTCTGGGTGTATATGGCTTTCTTCACTGAACAATTGGAACTGATTTAAACATTTCATTGTTGAAGAGAGCCATGCCCATCAGAATTGATCATCATATAGTATTGTTGTTGCCGTGTATAATGATCTCCTGGTTCTGCTCATTTCACTCAGCATCAGTTCATGCAAGTCCCTCCAGGCCTCTCTGAAATCATCCTGCTGGTCGTTTCTCACAGAACAATAATATTCCATAACATTCATATACCATAATTTGTTCAGCCATTCTCCAATTGATGGGTATCCATTCAGTTTCCAATTCTAAAGCACTACAAAAAGGGCTACCACAAACATCTTGCACATGTGAGTCCCTTTCCTTCCTTTAAGATCTCTTTGGGATATAGGCCCAATAGAAACACTGCTGGATCAAAGGGTATGCACAGTTTTGATAACTTTTTGAGCATAGTTCCAAATTGCTCTACAGAATGGTTGGATCTGTTCACAGTTCCACCAACAATGTATCAGTGTCACAGTTTTCCCACATCCCCTCCAAAATTCATCATTATCTTTTCCTGTCATTTTAGCCAATCTGACAGGTGTGTAATGGTATCTTAGAGTTGTCTTAATTTGCATTTCTCTGATCAATAGTGATTTGGAGCACCTTTTCATATGACTAGAAATAGTTTTAATTTCATCATCTAAAAATTGTCTGTTCATATCCCTTGACCATTTATCTATTGGAGAGTGGCTTGAATTCTTATAAATATGAGACAATTCTCTATATATTTTAGAAATGAGGCCTTTATCAAAACTATTAAATGTGAAGATGATTTCCCAATTTATTGCTTCCCTTCTAATCTTGTCTGCATTAGTTCTGTTTGTACAAAACCTTTTTAACTTAATATAGTCAAAATTATCTATCTGGTATTCATTTAAAAGTTCCAGTTCTTCTTTGGACACAAATTTATTCCTTCTCCATAGGTCTGAGAGGTAAACTATCCTAAATTCCTCTAATTTGCTTATAATATCATTCTTTATATCTAAATCCTGAATCCATTTAGAACTTATCTTGGTATGTGGTGTTAGGTATGGATCAAACCCTAATTTCTTCCATACTAGTTTCCAATTTTCCCAGCAGTTTTTGTGGAATAGTGAGTACTTATCCCAAGAGCTGGGGTCTTTGGGTGTATCAAACACTAGATTGCTATAATTATTGCCTCCTTTGTCTTGTGATCCTATCCTATTCCACTGATTGACTAATCTATTTTTTTAGCCAGTACCAAATGGTTTTGATTACCACTGCTTTATAATATAGTAGAAAACAGATTTCCTAACCACTTGGGATATAGGAAGAGGAAACAGGCATTTAACTTCATAAATCTGGTCTTTGTCAAAATTAGGCTGATTGATTCTCTCTTCTGAGGGGTTTTGGGGGAATTTCCAGGAAGTTATAGAAATTGATCTTGGTTTGGGATTAGGGAGATGAAAAGGGAATTACTTTTTTTTTCTCATTTGTGATTTCTTTTTTTAAATTATTTAAAATTTTTTTCCAATGGTATTTTATTTTTCCAAATACATGTAAAAATAATTTTCAACATTCATTTTTGTAAGACTTTGTTTTCCAGGTTTTTCTTCATTCCTCCTTTACCTTCTCCACCTCAAGGCAGTAAGCAATCTGAATTGGGTTAAATATGTTCAATCTGAAAAGGAAATTATTTATTTATTTTTATCTTTTTTTTTTTCTTTTGTGAGGTTAAGTGACTTACCCAGGTCATACAGCTAGGAAGTATTAAGTGTCAGAGGCCTCATTTGAACTCAGGTCCTCCTCCAGAGCCACTGGTCTATCCACCACACCATCTAGCTGCTTCTGAAAAGGGAATTATTTAGAATGTCATGAGTGGTATTAAAAGGCAACACAGTGGAATGGTTAGAACACTAGACTGGAATCAGGAAATCTTGAGCTTGAATTCTATCTCACAACAACAAATTAATTGCCTTTCCAAGTCTCAGTCTCTTCGTCCATAAAATGGGATGATAATGGTCTCTTTCTCATGGTGTTGTTTTGAAGTTCATTTTTAGATTACAGAGGGAATAGCTCTGGTTGAATATGGAGTCAGAGGATCTGAGTTCAAATTCTCCCTTTGCCACCCATTATTTTGTGTGATCCTAACTGGGCTAATTTCACAATTTTCTCATCTGTAAAATGAAGGGGTTGGAATAAATGCCCAAGCTCCTCTTCAGCTCTGGATGTATGACTCCTTTGTTAAGGGTTCCTCATACCTTGGAAATATTGAGTGGAGTACTGAATAGTTATTCCCTTAAGACAATCTCTTTTTCTGTCCATTAACTGGGTTCCTGACACTCTATATTCCCTACTGGAGGGCCATTCTCTCTTTTGAAATTTTGGCAGACCCCCACAATGGGATTGAGGTTGCTAACCATTGGGATTAGTTCAACTTTGTTTATATCTGGCAGGAATTTCCGTTTCCACACCAAGGTATCTTCTCTGATTACCTGTTATTTCCACTGTACATATCTTGTATGTACAGAGTTGCTTGAGTGTTGTTTCCCTCATTAGAGTGTAAACTTCCTGACAGCAAGGACTATGTTGTTGCTTTTCTTTTCTATCTCCCCCAAAACTCCATATGCACTTCACACAGTGTGTGAAAATGATATGGATTTGTCAAATGCTTGTTGACTGTCAAAGTTCACTTTTGGTTCAAAGAACTTCACTTATTTTAATAAACTTCATTCTATAAATTCACAACCACTTCTTCAGAGCAGGATTTTGTGTGAGCTCTGACAGTGCAATAGCACCTGGATTGTGTATTTTTTACAGGGGTGAATGGGAAAGATGAACTCCAAAACTAACTGTTTTAGAGGAAATGTGTAAAACTTGGAAGGAAGATTTCTCAAGGAAAAAAAAGTGACATTAGAAGTCAAAGAAAAGGAGTTAAAGGGTTGTATAACTAGATCCTCAGTATGTATTTTATTTAATAACAGAATAAGCACTTTGATTCTACCTCGAAGGAGGTCTCCACAATAGAAATAAGTGGAGCTAAAGTAGTGGGTAAATAGACAAGAGAAGCCTAGTGATTCTATCTTAAAGGATCATGAAAACTTCTGTTCTACATGAATATTCTGTACAAGTTAAAGTTCCTCTGCCACCTATTCAATCACTTGATATCCAGCTCCTATTGCTTGAGTTCCCAAATAAAGTAATTGATCAACCTCACCAGAGGCTTTTTTTTTTTGCCTCCTAAAATGTTGTCTCTCCCTTTGTACTTTGAAGTTCTTACTTGCTAAAGGCTCAATAACTAATGCTGCTTAAACTTTTGTTTTCTAGTCTTGTCTTTTGATTTATTAATCTCCAGTCAAACTCACGATCCAGGTGGGAGAAATTACTCTTTAGGAGGATCTTACATCTCTGATTTAAGGGACTGCTGAAAACAATTATTTAATTTTCACCATGCCTCAGAGAGATTATCTGACATAATCTCACAGGAGCTTTGGTTCCTGAGAAAAAGGATTTGGTCCTGGGAAAATAGTCTTTGGATTGTTACCAGGAGAGATGTCTGTTTTTCTCATTTTGCTTCCCCCTGCCTTTTACCATTGAATTCTTTTTATTCTGCTCTCAAGATAAACCTCAAGAAAGATGGGAGAATAGTAGGTGATAGCAGGAAGAATTTATTTATACAGATACTTCATATTAACTATCTAATTTTTTTACTTTTTTTTTTTTTTTACTTTTTTTACATCTCTTCTTTGATGAAGAATCAGTAGAGTCCCTTCTCCTAGAAAGTTTTCCAGAAAACTTTTCCAGAAATGTCATAATTCTTTGTCATTTTAGATTTTTCCTCCTTTTTCAATCACCTCAGATTTTCTGAGGCTGATTCTCTGCATTTATAGATATATTGCAGTTTTCTGGAGGGGTTTCTAAATAGAGTAGGTTATTGTAAGTAAATCATCATACCATGGATTTGGCTGCACCACTTTTAGTTGCCTTATGAATATAGACATAGGGAAAACAGAATTGAAATACAGTAACATTTCTATGGTATAGAGGAGAGAGGGTGAGAACTAGTGTAAATATTAGGATATCCACTTTATAATAGGTGTTATAATAGGTGTTTAATGTTGATTGATTTATGTAAAGCACTTTGCAAAACTTATAGCTATATAAATGTAAGTCTAATCACTACCTTATCCCTACTCCATCATAATCTTTTGGGTTTTTTGGGTAATTGGGAATAGGATAAATGCACCAATTACTTCTTCTTTTAAAAAAATATTTATTTAAAACCAAAAACAAAATAGAAAAAAAAGACAGAAAAGAGAAAATAAAAAACCAAAATAAAACAAAACATTGTCATGTTCCTAGCAGAGCATCAGGGATGATTCAAAATATATAACAATATATTTCAGGTCCAAGAAATCATAGGTGATAATAGAAGAGATTATATTCTTGAATGCCCATCTTTTCTTTGCTTCCATGTAGGTTATTCTTTTGTTCTCTGCTATGTACTTTTTACTTTATTCTTTTTTTCCTCTTTCATTTCCCACACCTCCTCTCCCCAAACAAGATACAGTTAAACCCAGGCATATATATATACACATGTACATACATATATATACATATGCATTTATTATAGCTGCTGATAAATTCTATACAATTTTAATTATCACTCCAATATATGTGTATTTTTTTTTTTTACAAAATTTTCTCTGATCTGGGGTTTCCAAACTTGGCAATAATATTCCTATATTTTTTCTATGTAGGATCTCTTTGAAGTGGTGATTGGTGGATTTTTTCTGTTTCTACTTTTTTCTTATGTTCTATTACTCCAGGAAATTTTTCTTTAATTATCTCTTACATTATTGTGTCACAGTTTTTTGGGTTTTTTTGGTCTCAGATTTCACATAGTCCAATTATTCTTAGATTTTCTCTTCTTGATCTGTTCTCCAGATCTGTTGTTTTTCTTATAAAATATTTTACATTCTGTTCTATTTTTTTCATTCTTTATATTTTGTTTTGTTATTTCTTGATCTCTTATAGTTTCACTGATTTCTCCTTGTCCAATTTCAAGTTTTAGAGGATTATTTTTTTTAAAGACGCTGTATCTCCCTTTTTAATTGGCTAACTTTTTCTTTCATAATTTTCTTGTTTTTCTTGGATGGTTCTTTAAAAATTTTTTTTCCATTTTTTTTCAATCTCTCATTTGACTTTTGGAGTTTAAAAAAATTTTTCTATAAGTTTTTTCTAGGTAGGTAGCCATTTTAATATTATTCTTTCAGGTAAAAGAGGTATTTTTTTTTTAAATTTTACTGTCCTCTGATGATGATGAATCCAGGTCCTCCCTCTTTCCATAGTAACTTTTTATGATCTGGTTTCTATGATTTCTATGAGGAAAAAGAAGAACTTTCTTCTTTGACTGTTCATTCTTACTATTTTTTAAAAATATATTATTTTTTTTAAAAGATGATAACTATTAGTATAAGAACTCTAATCCTGGGGTGGGAAAGATGTTGTCCCTGGCTTGATTTCAGTTCTCCCATCAGATCTGGAAGTCCAACACAAAAATTCCACCCTCCTGCAAGTGCCTGTAGCCAGCATCTTTGTCCCCCTACTACTGCATTCATCTGGTGTCCTAGTTTTTTTTCACCATGCAGCACAGGATGGTATTCTTAATCAGTAGAGATTCCCTCAGTCTTCCTTGATTTAGAACACTGACTCCTAAGGCTGCCAGAGATGCAAAAATTCCTATGGTTGTATCTGAGGCTCCAAATCCAGTTAGCCTAGTTTGCTGTTTCAGGAGAACTAGCCTGGAGGTGTTTTCACTTCACATTGGCTGTACCTCCTTCCTGGTATTTTTCTTAGGATCTTTTCTGGTTGTCCTAAGATGACCACTATTTTGCCTCAACTCTTATTTATTTTTGTCACTCTACATTTGCCCTGGGGTACTATTTTGTCTTTTTTTGTAGTGGAGATCTGGATAACTTGGAATTTTCTGTCATACTATGCCATTTTTTCTGGCATGTCATTGATAGTCTGTCCATATTTCAAAGGCATACAATAGTGTAGTCATCACAACAGCTATGTAGACCTTCAGTTTAACATGTGCCCTGATACTTCTGCTCTCCCATGTTTTCTTTAGGAACCTCCCAAATGTTGAACTAGACCTGGCAAAGCATGGGTTAATTTCATCATTTATGTGAACAACATTGAAGAACATACCTCCCAGGTCAGCGAACATCGTTCAAAATTTCTCCATTTACTGTGCAACCAGGGTTCCATATATGGATGGTGTGGTGCTGATTGATAGAGGACCTCTGTTTTCTTGTGTTGATTGTCAGGCCAAAATTAGCAGTCAGCAACAGTAGAGTAGAGGAGAAGGGGCTTTCAGAAACTTGAGCCAAGAACACCATTAATCATTAAAATTAATTTAATGAAAATGATGGGAAAATTCAGAAGTTGCTAAATGAGAACTTTACAGAGTTTATCAGTGGGATAGCATGTCTGTCTCAAAGAAGGCAGAGTTTAAATCCTTCAAAAGCAAAGTACAAGTGAAGCTTAGAAAGATGCAGGATTCTTGGTTCAGAGAAAAGGCAGATGAGATTCAATTCTGCACTGACAGCAATAATCATAAGCACTTCTATGATGCCATGAAGACAATTTATGGGCCAAAGACCTCTAGTGTATTTCAACTTTTCAATGCTAAGAAAATGATCCTGGAGAGATGGGCTGAGTACTTCCATAGTATTCTTAACAGACTGTCATCAAACAATGTTGAAGTCATAGCCATATGCCTCAGTGTTATAATCAGTTCCTTTCTACCTGAACCTCCAATTGTAGAAGAGGTACTGAATGCCATCAAAATCCTTTCAAGTGGCAAATTGTCATCCTAACAGAGATTTACTAGGTAGGAGGGGCCCGTTGCTCATACAGAAACTGATTGAAATCTTTCAGAATATACAACAATCTCTCCTAAAAAAGAGAGATCTCTGTTAAGAAAAAGGAAATAGGCTGTCTTGTGACAACTACAGTGTTTGCTGCCCAAAAACTCCAAGGGAAATAATCAGGAGTAGAACAGAGATCTGTATACATTTGTCAATCTGACCAATGCCTTTGATGCTACTGGTCAGTCATCAGGGCCTGTGAAAGATCATGTAAAATTGGGTTATTCAGAAAAGTTCAGCATTGTTTTCTAGTTTCATGATGGCATGCTCATACAGGTTCTGGATGAAGGGAGACACTCTCATGTTTCCCTAGTCACCAAGGAAATGATGCAGGGTTGTGTCCTCATTCTTATGCTCTTCAGCATATTTTCTGTGATATTGTCAGACAGAACAGTATCAAGATCAGATTCTACACTGATGATAAACTGATTAACCTGAAAAAGCTATAAGACAAGATGAAGGGGAGTTGATGAATAGCTTTTTTTTTAGGTTATATGTTGAATTTATCATATATTTTAAAAGATACACAACCTATATATAATAAAGATTCATGGTTCTATGTACAGCCCTTTTTATCTTTTCAAGTATCTATTGGAAATAAATGCTTATTTTATTTGAATTAAAATTCACAATAAAATATTTAAAAGTGTTTAAGTATATTTATCTTACCACAATGCTTCTAGTGTTATTGGTTTTTTTATTATTAAAACTTTTTATTTGCAAAACATATGTATGGATAATTCTTCAACATTAACCCTTACAAAGCTTTCTGTTACATATTTTTCCCCCTACTCCTCACCCCTCCCCTAGATGGCAGGATATCCACTACATGTTAATTATGTTAAAATACTTGACAAATCGAATATATGTGTACATATTTCCACACATCATTTTTGTGCAAGAAAAAAATATATCTACAAGAAAGAAAAATCAGAGAAAGGAAACACAATGCAAGCAAACATCAACAGAGAGCATGAAAATGTTATGTTGTGGTCCATATTTCACATCCCTCTCTCTGAGTGTATATGACTTTCTTCACTGAACAATTGAAAGTGGTTGGAAACATTTCATTGTTGAAGAGAGCCACATCCATCAGAATTGATCATCATATAGTATTGTTGTTGTGTACAATGATCTCCTGGTTCTGCTCATTTCAAATAGCATCAGTTCATGTAAGTCTCTCCAGGCCTCTCTGAAATCATCCTGCTGGTCATTTCTCACAGAACAATAATATTCCTTAACAGATGAATAGCTTTTTTTTTCAGATGATTGTGCATTCAAGGCAGCCTCTGAGGTCAAAATGCAACAGAACATGGATTGATTCTCTGCTGCCTGTGCTAATTTTGGCCTGACAATCAGGTCCTATGTTACCCAAATCTCAAAGCCCATTGGCAAGGAACTCTTTCTTCATTAGCAGAGATGAGTTACTCAGTGCCTTACACCTCTTTAAGAGGCAAGGTTGTTGAGGACTAGAGAGAAGAGATCTTGTTTTTCTTTTGGCTTCCAGATTTATGAGAGAAGATGAACCATTCCAAGCTCTCTTCAAGTCCTTAAATGGAGAGAAAAACTTTGGGAAGGAGCTAAAAAATAGAAAAACTGGCGATTTCTATCATGTTCCTATCCCCAATTTGTTACACTAAAGACTTCAGGGAATTTTCCATGGGTTGAGATCTGAGCCTCTCTTGGTTGATTTGCATTATCTCTCTCACAAAAGAAAAGCTTATTTGCTCAGTATTATCTGGCATATATTCTTTGTATGTATACTTTCTTTGATCTCTGCTTTGCAAAAGTCTTAGATAAATAGAGTTTATTCACTACATATATCCATTGTGAAACTGGTATCTAGTGGGAAGGGACTCAAACTTCGGTTATAGAGTTTGGGATACTCTTTCGTTGTTAAGGGACAGAGAATGGGAATTCTTATTGAATCTTAAATTTATTTCTCCTAGACTAAATTATTTAAAGAAGAAAATAGATATAATTCTAGCCTTGTACCCCCTCTCTCCAAGGAGAACAGAAGAGTCAAGGTCTGGCCCTAACCCCCTGCTTCTCCTGGTAGGAATCAGTCTCTTTTGGAGAAGGGTGGAAGAAAGAGCTTCTAAAAACATCTTGTCTTCCCTGAGTCTCATCAAAACAAATTCACCTACTTGGGCAAAATGAAAACTGCAGCCCAAACACAGTTTCTTACTATCCTGCTAGCCTCCCTCCCCAAACATTCTCTCTTACACTTAGCTGAATGGTCTACTTCTCATTAGCAGCTCCAGAGCTGAGCTTCTATTCTTTTGTCACATTATAAGCATATTTCAAAGAATGTAACAGCTTAATGTTATGCTGCTACATATGGTTTGTTGAGAATTTCTGTTGGATAAATTCATGAGCTTTTATAGTCCAAACCATGAAATTTATAGCATATCTTTTCCATAAAAGCATTGTATGGTTTGATCATGACATTTCTTTGTGAGATTCTCTTTGTTAGTGTCTGTAGAGACTCTCAAACTGTATTTCACCATTTCCTCCCAATACTTTCAGGCATTTTTACTGTATGATTCTTTGAAATATACTATTCAGTTTTTTTTTTCATAGTTTACTGGATCTCTTATCCTTCAATTTTCTCCTGGGATTTTCTCTTTGAGTTCAATAACCTTGGTTTGTAGAGTTTGGAGGCTTTCCTCAAAGCTTGTTGTCTAATTTTATTCGACTAATTTTCTTCCTGCTTCTGAATTTTTTGGTTCCAATTATGTAATTTTCTTTTTCAGATAATATACTTTTTTAGAGAGTGTTTGTATCATTTGTTCTAAATTCTCTACTCTTTTTGCTTTTATTACTTTCTTCATTACTTTATTACTTTTTTTGAATCATTTTAATTCTCCCACTGTTATTAGAACTTTAAGAGCACAGAAATAAATTGAGAAGAGACCTTAGAGGTCATCTGAGGTCACTCAATCCTAAACTTTCCTTTAGAGGGGACAGAACCTGAACTCTGGACTCTACTTTGTACCTCTGCTTGGTCTCACCTTTATGGTACAAGATGTCTCTCCTAGGATTTGCCAACCACCAGAAATCTCCTCATTTTGCTCTTTAGCTCAGCTTTGAATATACTCAACACTTTCCCTACTTCCTCACTTCCTCTCCTTTCCCTCTGATTGAAGGACTACATAGTAGAGCACTAAATTCTATCTTTATAGAGCGCTAAACTCTTCCTTTATAGCGGGCAGAAGATGGACTTCACAACTTACTCCACTCATCCTCATTGAACAAGATTGTTGCTTTCAGCCTATTCCTCCCTCCTTTCTAGCTTCTTCTTGTGTATTGTCTTCCCTTATCAGATTGTAAACTTCTTGAGGGTAGGAACTGCTTTTCTTTTTTTTATTTGTATCCTCAGATACAAATAATAAGCACATAGGAAGTACTTAATAAGTATTTATTGGATTCGATTTAATCTAACCCACTCTTCCCTTCTTCTTCTCCTCCAGCATTTGTATATATGAAGCAACTGAGACCTAGAGATTAAATCATTTGTCTAAGGTCCAATATCTAGTGGGTGATACAGCTAAGTTTCAAACCATGATGCTCCAAAGCCTTCATGCTTTATATTTGGTCATGTCATCTCTTTAGAACCACTCTGAAGGTCCTTGGAGTTGCTCCATTTTTGGTATTGTAATAGCTTCACTTTCCTCACAAGTCTTTGACTCTCCTTTATAAAGTATCTAAAATTGCAACAATTACTTCCAGCTTGGTGTCCTAGGACAGTGTGGTGGGGGTGTCAGTAGGGAATGCTAGAATCAATGAGCTAAGAAAGTAATCAATCTTCTGTTATTTGGTAGGAATTAATTTGTGGTGACATTTAATTTTTCATCTTTTTTTGTTGCTGTTTTTAGTACATTTTTTAATGTTTTTCTTAATGATTTGAGGGAGTTGAAATTACCCTTTCTGATGCCATCTTGCAGCCCTTTTCTACTTGATTAGCAATAGTGGAGTGAAAATAACATTGGAATTGGAGTTCAAAGATCTGGGTTCAAGTTCTATGTTAAATACTTAGTAGATATGGGACCTTGAGTTTGTCAGTCCATTTGAACTTTCTTTTTCTAGTTTGTAAAATGGTGATAATATAAACTACTTATCTACCAGAGTTGAGGCCTTTTCCAATGCTCCTGAACCCTAATGTCTTTTCTTTTCTTTATTATTATTCTTTCTATTTATTATCTTCTATTTATCCTTCGTAGTACATAGTTGTTTACACAATGCTTTCATTTTGACTGGCTTTTGCCCTCCTTTGTAGCCCCAGAGCTACACAGTAATAAACATTAATAAATGCTCATTTGATTCTGGGCATGGACCACTGGGATAACTTTGCACATTCACCCAAATAGGAGCAAAAAAGTCAGAATTGGAAGGAACTGAAGCAATCATTAGGGCAGCTATTTCATTTTACAGAGGTCATTGTGACAGTGAAAAGAGCACAAAATTAGAGTCTTAGCTATATTGTTTCCTAGTCATTTGAATTTGGGCCAGTTACCTAATGTTAAGTGATTATTGATAACAACATTTATCCTACCTAACATAAAGTTGCTAGGTGGTGCAGTAATAGAGCATTGGGCCTAGACTCAAGAAGACTCATCTTCATGAGTTCAGATCCAGAATCAGGTACTTCCTAGATTTATGATGCTGTTCAAGTCACTTAATCCTGTTTGCCTCAGTTTCCTCATCTGTAAAATGAGTCACAGAATGGCAAACCACTTCAATATTTTTGCCAAAAAATAAAAAGAAGACTAAATGGGATCATGGTGAGTTGCTGAAATGACTGAACAACAATTACAATGATAATCAGGTTAGGAAGACAAGGACTTTGTAATTTGCAAAATGCCTAAAATGTAAAGTATTATAATTTTGGATAAAGAAAAGGAGGCCAAGAAAGGTAACAAGTTGTCTAAGTTTACATAGCTAGCTGGAGACTGAACCTGAAAGATCTTCTGAAACCATATTAATGTTCTCTGGCCTATATGGCCCACTTTTTAATTTGTATTTTTTTTTTTTAGTTCTTGATATTGATTGGAGTATAAGCAGTTTCAGTAGACTGGGTGGAGAAAGAATTCACATAGTCCCTTCAGTATCAAGATCTGAGAAAATATTTTAGACCAGCTGTCAAAACAAGGGGAAGAAAGCAGTGTAGTCCCACTGTGCTATTTGACAGGCTGTTGTGAATCTGAGCATGGAAAGCAGATAGATGCAGGCTCTAATGGGCTGCCAGTGGTGTGTGAGGTTCAGAAAGAATGTATGTGTTGAGATAAGATAATAAACTTGAAATAAGATCAGGGAAAGGACACCGCCTTCAGAATTCCCTGAATGTTCAGAACATCGAGACTGCAGGGGGCTTCATATATATCAAAGTAAACTTCAGGTTTATTCAATAATTGGTAAGTGAGAAATTCCCAGAGCATCCTTAATAAGCTCAGAGCAGCAGAGAGCGTGAGAAGAATCTGATTAACCAAGTGGGATATGATGGCCAATATGTCTTGCAACATTAACTTAACAATAATGTTAACAGGTTAAATCTTCTGCAGAGTATTAATGCTCTAACCACAAAGAAGCTTGCTTGAGTTTGGTTAGCTAAAGGGCCAGTTTTCCCAATAACATAGAGTCTGTTTGATTATAAAGTCCTTGATCCTCATGCTACTGAGTACCTTGGAGAGAATGCATATTGAATAATTGTCTGGAAGGGCTGAAGAAATTGTTCAAAAACCTTGGTTAAACCCAAAGTGGGCATTTGGATTAATAATGTTTCCTTTAAATATAAAAAGCACCTTGAGTGTTATTTTTACAAGTCCATCATTCTGCTTTTGCCTGGTTTGTGAAATGGAGCATCATGAAGGACCTTGCTTCATCCAAGTTAGAATATAAAATCCTTGAGGTCAGATACTGTTTCAGTTTGGTCTTTGTAGCTACAACTGGGAAGGCAGTGTTGCATATTGGATGCCATTTTGGAACCAAGATGACCTTGGTTCATCCATATGGAGAGTATGATTTTTGAGAAATTGGTCATTTTCTCAGTGTTTAGACAATTCTCCATCATAAGTTATAGAGAAGGTGCCAACCTGAATTGTTAAAAGAGTTTCTTCACTGTAAGCTCTCTATGCTAATGAAATCACAGTCTAGTTTCTAGTTTCTGTGAGTTTTCTAAGCCCAGAATAGAGCAGAGTGCCTAGAAAATATTCAGTACTTATTAATTGGAGAAAATTTGTATTTAGATAATACGATCACAGATATAGAGTTAAAGGGATCTTGTTGATCCCTTTAACCACCTCATTATACAGATGAGGAGACAGGCTTAGAGAGGATAAATGACTTGGGCCTCAGAGACCATTAATCCAACAAATAACTAAATGATAATCTCCTCTATAACATACCAGACAAATGACCCCATTCAATCTTTTTTTGAGATCTCTAATGAGAAGAATCTTATTATCTCTCAAGGTTATTGGACCTCTGATTATTAGATCCAAATATATTATTAGTTTACATATTATATTATTTCTAACTATGATAAAAATTAACATAATAATATAATATAATACAATGATGTAATAACACATGTTATATATTATGGTGTATTATTATATAACATTTTATTATATTGGTTCAACTCTGCCTCTGTTATTTTTGTCCATTGCTCCTAGTTTTTTTTGCCTTCTGGGGCCAAGCAGACATCTAATACATTCTTCCACATTCCATGCCTGTAAATACTTGAAAAAAAAAAGCTATCATGTGTAGAAAAGGGCTTGCCTGCCCATACCAGATCTCCTAACATGGACTTACTTTGTTTCCCTGAGTTCCCACATCCTGACATGGCCTCCATCTATTTTTTTTTTTTATCAAAGCCTTTTATTTTCAAAACATATATATGGATAATTTTTCAACACTGACTCTTATAAAACCTTGTATTACAAATTTGCCCCTCCTTCCCTCTACCCCCTCCCCTACATGGCAAGTAATCCAATATATGTTAAACATGTTAAAATATATGTTAAATCCAACACATGTAAACATATATATATATATACATATATAAAAATAATTTTTTTTTTTTTGCTGAGGCAATTGGGGTTAAGTGACTTGCCCATGGTCACACAACTAGGAAGTAATAAATGTCTGAGACCAAATTTGAACTCAGGTCTTCCTGACTTCAGGGCTGGTGCTTTATCCACTGCGCCATCTAGCTGCCCCATGTAAACATTTATACAATAATCTTGCTGCAGAAGAAAAATCAGATCAAAAAGGGAAAAAAAATGAGAATGAAAACAAAATGCAAACAAACAACAAAAAGAGTGAAAATGTTATGTTATGATCTACACTCAGTTCCCACAGTCCTCTCTCTGGGTATAGAGAGCTCTCTTCGTCACAAGATCATTGGAACTGGCCTCAATCATCTCATTTGTTGAAGAGAGCCATGTCCATCAGAATTGATCATCATATAGTCTTGTTGTTGCCATGTATAATGATCTCCTGGTTCTGCTCATTTCACTCAGCATCAGTTCTTGTAGGTTTCTCCAGGCTTCTCTGAAATCATCCTCCTAGTCATTTCTTATAGAACAATAATATTCCATAACATTCATATACCATAACTTATTCAGCTCTTCTCCAATTGATGGGCATCCATTCAGTTTCCAGTTTCTAGCCACTACAAGTGTGTATACAGAATGCTCATCATGTGGGGAATGTTTTTGGTCACAGACAATTATGAAGATGATCTATTCGACGGAAGCATGGCTTGTATCAAGCACCCTGACACTTAGCAATGCTTGTCTTTGAGGATGATAATCAAAGCTTTGCTTCTTCATGGTGCTGACCAGCACTTGGACTCTGAATAGTTATACTATTATAGTTATACTGTATCCTCAGAAAACTCAGGATCACCCCCAAACACCACAAAGAAACATTATTAAAACAAGAGTTTAGTGAGATAGGATTGAGTCAACGAATTATAGATTTATTACATTTACCAGGGCATCTGTGAATATTTGGGCATGTGCAAGGGTGTTTAGCAGAGCAGCAGAGGATGGAAGGCTAAGCTTGAGGCTAAGAAGACTCATTGTCCTGTGTTCAAATATGGCCTCAGACACTAGTTGTGTGATCCTGGGCACTTTACATTGTTTACATCCGTTTCCTCATCTATAGCACGAGTTGAAGAACAAAATGGCAAACAATTCCAGTATCTTTGCCAAGAAAACCCCAAATAGGGTCATGAGTAATTGGACATGACTGAAAAAAATGACTGAAAACCAAAAGGATACCAAATAGTATCTGCCCTGGAGAGCATAAAGGAAGGATTTGTGTCACTATGGCCTCAATGAACAAATACTGAAGATGTCTTGTTTTCATGCTAAATGCACATCTCCCAGTACACTGGTTGAATAAACAACTAACCAAATCCTCCTTATGTTTCTGTGTCTAGGTTGTACATTTTAATCATAATATTAATAGCAAGGTAGTATGATTCATACTTCTGATGCTTTTGAATCAAATGTGGTCATGTGCATACAAATGCACAGGCTTACACTGCCAGAAATTATGGATGTCTCAAGCATATTTTAGTTCCAATTTTCCATTCCTTTCTAGTGACTGCACTTGGTACATATATTTCCTCTCTGCTTATGAACTATGTTAAGAAATAAAATGTCAGTACTTTTAAATTAAAGGACCAGATGACTCAAAGGAGCATAATAAAAGGAAAATCATCTTCCAATAATAAGTCAAATGAAAATATCATTGAGGATTTTCTAGACTCCAGATGCTACATCATTACTTGACAGAATTTATAAGAAAAGGGGAAATATTGGTTCTCAGCCTTGCTTGGTTACAATATTGCTAATATTTTATATTGTAGCCAATTAAAAGCAAACTAAATACAGCTCACATTTCTATACTACTATAAGTTTTGCATAATGCTTTACTCACAATGAACCTGTGAGGTAGTAATTTCAATCACTCTGATTTTATAGATGAGGAAACAAAAAGAAATAAAGCAAGTTTTCGAAGGTTAAGTGAGAATCACATCCAGGTGTGATGACTGCTTCCTCTGAGTCTTATAGAATGGGACAAGAGGTAAGGAAATAGGCATTCCTAGTTTTGTTAGCAACCTGCTGTGTGACCTTGGATAAATTTCTTGAGGCAACTTTGTGTCTTATTAGGAAGGATTTGCATTAGCTTACATCAAAAATTCAGAATGAGCTCTAAAAAGTTAAGGAGCTGCATTCTCTCTCATGCCCAAGGCACTTTTTCTTTAGCTGCTTAGAAGTGCTTTTATGCCTTAAGAGTACTGCGGTAACTTTTGATACACCACATCTCAGACTCACATTACAAATTAAATACTTGTCTGAAAATCTGTGGATGAAACAAACATTTGGAATGACAATTTCCTACTGATATCCATTATAATTTTTTAAATTCTGAATTTTAACACCACCCCTTACCTTTAATATTTACATTTACACAGAACATAAAAAAGATTGTATAAAAAGTCATGAATCTCTGTTTCATACAATTTGCTTTTTAAAAAAGTTTATGATAAATTCAGCATATTACTTTCTTTTTAAAACAAATTCCTCCCCACTTAATAATATCTTGTTTTTTCCAATTATATGTAAAGGTAGTTTTCAACATTGTTTTTTATAAGATTTTGAGTTTCAATATTTTTCCTTCCTTCCTCCTTCCCTTTTCTCTTTCCCAAGATGGCAAGCAATCTGAGAAGAAATACTTCCACATTTGTCATATTGCAGCACATTACTTTCAAAACTATCCTGCTCATTTGTGTTTCCTTCTGAATTTCCTTCTGTTCTATTCATTTGAAAATATTTCAATGCTCCTCTTTTTTTGGCATTATTATTGGCCTGTTTGGCATTATTATTGGCCAGTTGGCATTATTATATCACCTGTTCCCTGTCCTAATTAAAACAAAATCTAACAAATAAATATATATATAGTCAAATAACTATATGTGTGTACATATACACACATACACATATATCTCACAAAAACATAAATGTAGTAAAGTAAAACACATTTTCTCATTGGCTATGTCTAATATATGTGTATATCTTCCTGCACTTCGAATTCATGACCTCTCTCTAAATAATTGGGTAACATGGTGGGTAGTAGATCCTGTATATATCTTGTTTGTAGATGGTTGCTTGCATGTTGCCTCCCTCATTAGAGTTTAAGTTTTTTGACAGCGGGGACTGATTTGTTTATTCTTGTATATTTGGTGACAAGGTCAGTCACATTGTAAGTGCTTAATAAATGCTTATTGACTGACTGATTTATGAGAGATAAAAATATGAAAGTTTTTCAAAGTTTTTTTTTTTAAATACTGTTGCTGCCCTTGTATAAATTATTCTGCTAATTCTCCTTGATTCACTCTAGATCAGTCCATACTTGGAGGATTCTCTGGAATTGTCTTTTTTTTTTTGTCATTTCTTACAGCACAATAGTGTTTTACTTTAATATATCATAGTTTGTTCAGCTATTCCCCGATTAATGAATATACCTTTACACACACATCTCTTCCTTCTTCTTCTCTCCTTTCCTTAACCTCAGAGCAGAAATAATCCACCTCCAGATGCTTTGTTTTAGTAATTTAATTCCTTTGAAAACACTGGTCTAAAAGGACTTTGATTTCATCTCCTTCTATTAAAATTTCAACACTATATCATCATATAGCTTCCTTCAATTGCTCAAACAGATTTCCCTTTCTATATATCTCTTGACCCTTATGCTTGTATTCCAGTTTCTTCACTGTCTCTGATCTTTTCTTTAGAAATACTTGAAAGTCCTCTATTTCATTAAAGGACCATTAAAAGTGCTCTCTTTAGGATTATACTCAGCTTTACCGAGAAAGTTAATCTTGATTGTAATTCTTATATCTTTTGTCTTTTGGAATAATATATCTCAATATTTCTCTTATTTATAGTAGAAGCTGCCAGGTCTTATGTGGTTACTGGCCGTTCTTCTATTATCATTTTGCCTTCTGGTTCTAATAGATCTGAGCAGTTTCCATTTTGATTTCTTGAAATATAGTGTTCACAGTTTTGTTTTGTTTTGTTTTTTAATCCCAGTTTTCTGAGACTAATGAATTTTAAGTGATCTCTCCTTGATTTATTTTCCAGGTCCATTGTTTTAGTAATAGGTATCTTATCTTTTCTTATATTTTTTTCAATATTTTTATTTTATCAAAATATTTCTTGAGCCATTGATTTCTGTTTGATCTATTCTAGTTTTCAGGGAGTTCACTGATTGGCACTTCTTGTATAAGCTATTCTCCTTATAATTTTTTCTTTCAGAACTTATATTTCCTTTTTTATTTCTTACTCAATTTCTTTTATGCATTCATATTGTACTTGTGAAAAATTTAGTTTTTATTTGAGTCTCTTACTTAATTGTTATTATGCTATAGCTTTCTTCTAGATTAGATTTTTGGCCATTTCTGGATTTACAATGATTCTTTAGAGTAGTCACTATCTTCTTTAGTTTACTTATACCTCCTGGCCTTAGTTCCTGAAATGTGACATTATGTCAAAGTTTGGATCTGTTTTTAGGTGGGATATTTAGCCTTACTTGGTCTTGACTCAGGTCATGTTGACTCCTGAGCAGACTACTACCTCTCAGAGTTATGCTTTTCTCAGCTCGCACATCATTGAGATTTAAAGTGCTGCATCTTCATGACCCTTTATGATACTCAGAACATAGTGCTTGGGATCTCAAAGGCTAAGAGGATATCCTGGTCTGAGCACTATCACACTTTGACTAGATATTACTATTCCTATTGGTTCCTAAGGCCCATGCTATACATTTTTTGATTATATGGGGGCCTTCTTGAGATAGTTCCTTGCTCTTTTTTTTAAGATACAGAACTGAACAAACTAAATGTGTCAATGACCCATGTTTGATAGTGCTGGGAAATGGTCATTTTATTTGCCCAAGCGTGCTGGCCATGATATGGACCCTCTTTTCTACTGCTTTTTTATATAGTTTTGGAATGGAAAAGGCCATTTCCTCTAGTTTCTCATTGGAACTAGTAGTTTTTATTTTGTATGATGATTTGTAAGCTTTTGTTGGAGTAGATATGTGGGAGCTAGACTGTCTGTCTCTGTTCAGACAGCTATCTTGGCCCACAGTCCAACATCCACATTCATTATAACCACAGAAGTACAATATGATGGGGGATGGAGGAAAGTTTGTAAGACAATAAAATTCCTCTAAAGAATCCTTACATTTACTGTTTTTATGCTGTTGTATGTATTAAATTTTCTCATATGAGTATTCTGAGAACAAATCCAGAAGATAATGAATCCACATCTTTGATTACTTATTTTAAAAAAATATAGAGGGAGAAGGACTAGACCTATAATTTCATTAATATAGGGAATTCCTAGATGAAAAAATTTTTTCCACTGCAGGCTGGCATTTTCTCAAAAACTCAAAGAATAACCTAGAACACTGAAAAGATAAGTGATTTGTCCACAATTACACAAGATTACCTATATCAGAGGGCTGAAAGACCATCTTTCTATTTATGCAATGTTGTCTCTCTCTATATTAAAGCCACATAAACTAAAAATAGCATTCATTTATTTTTCATTTTATTTGAATTATGGTGACTTATTGAACACAGTAAGCATTAGTGTTGTTGATTGCATTGTTCTAAGTATTTACCAGAATTCACAAATTGGAAGAGTTCCAGTGAAGTGTTTTTATTTACTTTTTTCAAGCAGGGCTTCCGAACTCAGTTTTCTTAAATGCACACAGTAAAAAAGAAGAAAAAGTATTATTTTTTAAAAAGGAAAAACAGACCCATTCTGAGATACTCTGAATCCTCATTACAAATTGTATATCCATACATTTTCCAAATAACTATTAGAACTGCTTAGATAAACATTTAAATGCTGATTGAGGGAGGAAGGGGAAGAAGATAGGATTGATGATCTTTGAAGTTCATTAAATTTCCTCAATTACACTGAAGCTTGTTTTGACTCCATCTGAAATAGATATAGTGTTTATGAACCATCCATCTATGTAAACTGAATTGGCATTCTAATTGACTAAATATTCTATTGAATAAATGTGTAAAAAACAAGGTTTCCTCTCTTGGTCAGTGATGCAGAACTAGACTATACAAAAAGAACCTTCATTATCTGAAAGGTAAATGCCCATGTCTTTTGCACCTTTTATTATCTGGGACTGATTCAAAGCTGGGCTTGAAGTCAGGAAGACCTAAATCTGAATCCTCCCTCAGATAACTAAATATATAATTCTACACAAGTCATTTAACCTCTTTGTCTCAATTTCCTAACTTGTAAAATAATTATGGCACTTATCTATCATGGATATTGAATCAAATGACAATGAATTAAGTAGAAAACCTTTTAAACCTTGAAATACTAAATAAAATGATCATGATATTGGGAGGAAAATTAAAATAGATGTTTATTTTTTTAAAAAAAATGATATAATAAAAAGAATGTTGTTCTGGTTCTGAAGACTTTTGGATACTAGGGCCTCCTTTAGTGTATAAATTTAGGAAAGGTTCTTTCTCTCGGGGTTTCAATTTCATCATCACTCTATACTGCATTTCAATCAGATCTCTCTGTTAACACCTCTATTTACTTGACTTAGCACAGGACTTGGAACATAATATATTTAATCAATGCTTTTCATTCATTTATTTATTCAGATGTAGGGATATTCAAGGAAGACTAGCACTTCTGGTAGGAGCGACTTGTCAAAGCCTTTTCAGGGCTGCTTATTCACTTTGGTGTCTACTTGGCAAATAACTCCTACTTGCCTCATCTGTGGCTCCAAGACATGAAGCCTGCTTCAGCCACCTTCGTGGCTAAGAGGTGCTTAGAGCTTAATCAGACATTCATAAAAGGCCACTGCATCCTGAATTATCAGCAGTTGTCTTGACTTTTGTCTTGTACTGAACTTTGATGATTTTGGAAGAGAGTGAGACTGGGACTGATGCCTTTGTGCAACTCTGCATCACTTAAATTCATTCATGAGTCAAGACATCACCCAGAGTTCAGAGGACATTGGTCCTTTTTAAGAATGGAGAATAACTTGCATTTATTCATTCATCTGTAAAGTGAAGGGGCCCAGCTTGGTGATCTGTGAGGTGATTTCCAAATTTAACATTCCCTAATTCCAGTAGAACAGAAACTTTTTTTTTTTTTTGGTAGGGATTGTTTCACTTTTCTCTTTGTACCTCCAATATCTAGCATATAGTAGGCGCTTAATAAATACATATCACAACCAGGAAAACCTTAGTCCTCTTATCTTGGCTTCTCAGTGTTCCTGAGAACACTTTTTTTGTTCTTACAAGTTGGAATTCTGCAGATTGAAATAATTGTAGGATTATAAATCAAAAAGAATCCTTTCTGTCTGAATATCATTGTGGTTAAAATGAGATTTGGTCCAGTTTGATTAGAACAATGGGATTATAATAGAACTGCTTTCCTAGGTGTTTTCTGTTGGAGTCATTCTTTAAGGAAAAGAATTCCAAGCCTAAAAATATCAGATGAATAAAAATGAAAATGTAAAAAGATGTTAAAAAGGTATTTCAATGTCTGTGAGATCTGCAAAAATACTAACCTTGCACAACTAGAGATATCTCTGAGAAAATGCTGAGTATGACAATATGAAGGTGAAACCCAACCAGCAGATGCATTTTAGGAAAGTACAAGTGAGTTTTGGCCCCAAAATGATTGCTCAACATTGGGGGTGAAATCTAAGCTATGAAATAACACGTTTCACATTAAAATGACTGCAAGAGATTCTGAATAAGCCAGCAAGCAAATCTCTGAAAATGTCCAGTACTGAAATTACTCTACCAACAGGGCTTAAGACATAAGTGATATCCTAAGATGTAAAATGGACAACTATCTTTTACCAGGAGATGAGAAAACGTGAGAAACTTTCAGCAGGAGGAAATTGGAGGAGTTGGAAAAGAAGTGTGTTGATGTGAGCTAGTAAAAAAATGAACTTGAGTTGTTATTTTGTCCCAAACTAGGAAGTTTTCCTCTTAGCTAAGCAACCAAGGTCACCATTTTGTAACTGATCATTTCTTCCCAGTTTTTGTCAGATATTTTAAGAGATAATTATTTGGGGGAGGTGGCAGACCAGAGTTCACTCCCCCTTCACTGCCAAATATAATTAATTGTGTGATTTTAAAATTTCTTGTTGAATGTTTAAAGGCCACTAATTGTCTTAATTTGCTTTATGTTTTTCCATCTGATTCTTTGAATTGTTTGTGCTTTATTAGTCTTGTGTGTGCATGCCTCTGTATGTGTGTGTGTGTGTGTATGTGTGTGTGTGTGCATGCTACTGTTGTCTTCCTACTTCTTTAGTCTCCTGCTCCATGAAGTTGTTTTAGCTTTAAATGAAGTACATTTCAGCTACTGTCTGCTTTAATCTTTCATATCTCCCGCCCCATTAAAGAATCCAAAACTTTTAAAAATACAGTCTTAATTGACTCTCTAAAAAATTAAAGTTTCTAAAAATCAATCAAATGTAGAGTTCAGGATTTCTTAACTTTTTAAAAAATGAAATACACCTTTGGTAGTCTGATGAAAACAAGATATGGCTCAGAATAATGGTTTTATTTTTCATTTTTTATTTTGTGTGTGTGTGTGAGGCAATTGGGGTTAAGTGACTTGCCCAGGGTCACACGGCTAGTATTAAATGTCTGAGGCTGGATTTGAACTTAAGTTCTTCTGACTCCAGGGCTGATGCTCTATCCACCATGCCATCTAGTTGCCCCCAGAATAATGTTTTTAAATGAATATAATAAAATATATAGGATTAGAAAAGAAATTATATTTATCATATGAAATCAAAGTTTAAGATACAACACAAAAGCTTACCCACAAATTAGTAGCTTGTCTGTCCTAAGCAATTCTAAACTCCTAACTTGGTTTACAACTTGATATTTGTCAAGGAATCAAGTATTCCCTGGATGTGTTAATTAAAGAAAGGGATCATTCCTTCTTTCCTAATATCACTGTCACAAAGTGATATATTTTATGACATTGTAAAGACAACTATAACAATCTGACTTATTGTCAGGTAAACTCTAGAGGCTGAAAGTTACCAGGGTCCTTTTAGATGTTCCCAAAATTAACTGATGCTTGGGATATCACAAATTCTACTCTGTCTCCAGTGGCATGGCTCTTGCCAGCAGTTTCTAGACTATCCACTCCAAACCTACAGGGGAGACTGACAGAGAGTGGAGGGGTTTCCAAACTGAAGGGCAGTACAACCTCTGCTAGGCAAACTGCTCTGTCTGTGTAGTCTCCAATCTGCTTCTATATAATGATCACTTGAAAGTGTGCAGTCTTTTTGTTTTACCCAATTGCTAATAGTGATTTCAGTAGCTATATCCTCTTTCTTTTAATCCTCCAAGGCTGCATAAATCACAGATCTTTTCTCCCTTTGGCATCTTGGGGTTGGGAAAAAATATACAGACATGGAGTTGCCAAGGTGGCCAGTAGTATTATACAGAGTCTTGTAACTATAGAGCATTATATAATCCTAAATTTTTGTTTGCAGTTTCTTTAAGGTCATTTAGAACCAGACAATACCTCCTTTCTATATACTTTAAGGAACATTTAATTTATAGGTAGAGAGACTTATTTATACTATCACTTTACTATAAAGGAGATAAAGAAAAGGAATAAGCACTTAATACCTTCTATGTGGCAGGTACTGTATTAATCATTTTACAAATATCATCCTCACAACAACCTTGAAGGTAATTGTAATTATTATAATCATTTTATAGTTGAGGCAAACAGATCAAGTTATTTGCCCAGGGTCACATAGTTACTAAATGTCTGAGGCTAGATATAAAATCAGTTTTTTTGGACCCTGACCTTGCATTCTATCCAAAGTGTTACCAGCTGCCTCAGCAAAATATGAGACAAAGTTCTTTGCAGAGAGAATGGGAAAAGAGGGAGCCAAGGAAGATTGGAGGAGAAATGAAAACTGTGGTGACAGGGATAGCATATTGATTAGGGAGATATAAAAGTATTGGGTTGCCACCCAAGATTATGTAACTAAAATTTGTAATGGACCCAGTAAGCACTATTTCATAATTTTTAAGAGCTCCATTTAGCAATGTTTATAGGAAAAAAGGCAGGAGAAAAGGTGGGAGTAATCACTGGCTTGTTAGAGCAAGATGTTCAATAGGATAAAAGGATGAGGGACTCACTATAAGAGGACCATGTAGTTCATCAGGTTCTCAAGATTTGGACAAGAAGAAAGAGTAGCTAATGCATAATAGTGATCTGGTAAAGAATTAAGAAGTGGTGAGTGGATAAATAACAGAATGAGAGCATACAAGGCAGAGAGGTGGAATGACAACAGATTATGACAGATAAAGGAATTTCATAGTTCATGAATATGAAAGTGGAACGCTTGTGGGTGATGGCAAGATCAAGGGTATGTCCATCTCTGTGTATAATTGAGGTTGGGTAGGGAAGTAAGTCATGGGAATTAAGTAAGTTAAGAAATTGGGAGCATATTAATATTTAAGTTAGACTTCTTTATATGAAGGCAGGAATTGGGGAGGAAAGATTGTAACCTAACTATTGAAATCTTTAAGGAAGGAAGTAGATAATCCTGGAGAAAGGTAGACAGTAGCCACCGCAATTTTGATTGTATGATAAATATAGATAAATGAGGCTCCAAGGAGAAAAGATTATGCTGAGAGATGGTGACAACCCCTTAAAAGATAATAGTGAGCAAGTTGTAATAATTTCCCCAATGAATGTGCACACATACATACACACACAGAACACACACACATATCAATATTAATATTATATTCTCTGCTTTTAGGCTATCTTCTATAAGCGATTTTACTTAATTTAACAGTAGTATAATATTCAAACTATTTCTAGATTGGAAAAATAGATATCCAGTCCAGTTAGGACTGGAATAATTCCATAATTCCTGTGATGTGATTCTGCTCCAGAATGATTTCAGGTAACATTTAGAAGATTCCTTAAGAAGAAAATCACAATATGTAAAAATAGTTTGTATTAACCTTCTCAGTGGATCAGGTGAGTCCTCTTTCTAATCACTTCAGATAGATGAATGAAAAAGAGACTGCTTTTAAGAGTCAATAACCCATTTATATCAGAGATGGGGAAGTTACTGATTGAAACAAAAGAACAATTATTTTTTGCTAAAATTTAGGTAACTCTGTTCCCCAAGAAAAACTTTTTTGTCCTTGATCAACCTCTTCCAGGAAGTCTTATGGAAGTCTGGAAAGGGCTTTTTAGAGCAGAAAAATATTATTTCTTAGTATTCCTGGAGAAACTAAAAAGGAGATTTTTAATATAGTTCTACATCTGAAACCACCCCTTTTATCATTTCTTAAGGCAATGTAATATTTCCTTACATTCACATACATAATTGATTCTCCCATTTCCCAATGATGGGTACCCCAGTAGTTTGAGTTCCTTGCTATTACAAGAAGAGCTGCTATAAATATTTTTATATGTATAAATTTTTCTTATCTTTTTTTTTATTTCTTTGGGTTATAAGTTTAGTAGTGGTATTGTCCAGTCAATCAATTGATCAACAAACATTTCTTAAAGCACGTACTATGTGTCAGGCACTACATTGAGTGCTGGGATACAAAGAGAAGCCAAAGGTTAAGTCTCAAGCAGTTTATAATCTAATGAGGGATATAAAGTTTATTGACATTTTGGGCACAGTTCCAAATTGTTCTTCAAAATGACAGGACCAACTCCCATCAATGGTGCATTAGCTCACCTTCCTCATTTAAAAGATGAGAAAACTGAAGCCCAGAAAACTTAACATTCCCAAGATTACACAATTAATTAATGACAGAATTAAGTCTGATACCTAGATTGCTTGATTTCTAGTCAAATGCTTTTCCAACTGGAACTACTTGAAAGCAGCTATGACTTGCCCCTTTAGACTTACTTTCCTCCCCTGATGGTTTCCAAGACCTAGTGTCTCTTTTTCTGAACATATTATTTTTTGCCAGTTTCTGTAGTACAATGGTAAGAGCCCTGGCTCAGGAGTCAGAGAACCTGGGTTCCAAAAGCTTTCCCTGTAACCACATTGACTATTTGATTTTGGACAAATCATTTATCACCTTCAATTTCCTCACCTGTAAAACAAGGGAGTTGGATCTTGTGACCTCTGAAGTCATTTCTAGCTCTCTACCAGTCTGTGAACCAAAAATACTCCTCTGGATGAACTCTGACCATTTATTATTACAATCTTTGATCTTAATGAAGTCTCAGCTTGCATTAGCTTTTTTTCCCCCCCTAGCATCTATGTCATACTGTTCGCTCATATTGACTATGTGGTAAGCTAAAAAGCTCAGGTATTTTTCTTCCATCCTGGCACTTGTACAATTGATTTTTTTTTCAACTGAAATGCAGGACTGTGCAATTATCCCTGTAAAATTGCATCTTGTTGGTTTCAGCCCATCATTCTAGGCAGTCAAGATAATTTTGAATCTAGTTTCTATAATCCATCACATTAAACATATCTCATGGTTTTGTATCATCTGCAAATTTAATTAGCTTGCCTGCTATGTCTTCATCCAAATCTTTGATAAAAATATTGACTTGAACAGGCCCAAACAGTCTTCTAGAGATTTTCCTTCCTGTTCAGATCAATTCAACACTCTTTTAGGTAATCAAGACCGCACTGACTGGGTAAGCATGAAACTATGCTGATTGGATCACTGTAAGTTCACAGCAATCCTTTTATTCTTCTCTGATTGCCTTCCTATCATTCTCCTCACAGTGGCTGCTTTAAATCTCCTTTTCTTCTTGTCCTAAACTCCACTTCCAACACATCCCCTCCCTATGTAGATGATCTCATTTCCTTTACTGAGAAGACTGATACAGAGTTTCCCTCAGTTGCTCTGTTTCAGTTTCCCTTGATTGTTCTGCCCAAAAATAGCAACCTCCTTCCTTCTGACCATCAGAAATAATTGGACTCATTCAAAGGAGTCATAAAACTTCCAGATGGTCCATCCCGACATACCCCTTATCTTTTTTGGCTTCAGACTTCCTCTCTCCCAGTTCCTTCTCAAGCTTCCTTTATTCCCTATCTGTCAGAATTGAATTGATAGCCCTTACTGGAACTCACTTTCGCGCCTCCCCTCTCCCTCTCCCCACAACCCCTCCTTCTGTTCCTTCTGCCTCGTGAACCCTTTGTTCCCCAAAATTCTATAAGAATGCTAAGACCAAACTTACTATTTGCTGGACCTGCTTGAGATTCAGTCGGCTGGCATATCTGTCAGTCTAAACTCACAATGGACTGTGTGCTTTGAGACAAGAGTCCCAGCAGTCCCGATCCATAGCTATGAATTTTGAACTCTCAATTAATATCAATAAAGTATTAACTAAACTCCAATGTGTGATACTGCCTCAGTTTCTCCCTGAGCATTACATTGTTTGTCCTTCATTCTCGAAGAGGACCATGGCATCAGGGAAGTGATGCCATGGACTAGAAGGAGGATTGTGCATCTTTTCTTGCTATAACTTTGAAATATTATAAAAGTATTAAATTTATAACAATTGGCTAAATAGAACTGGGGCATTAGGGCAGCTAACATGGGAAAAATCATACTGGAATATGGATTTAATTTGTTGTCGTTTGTCCTTCATTCTCTAAGAGGACCATGATCTCAGGAATGCCATGCTATGGCATATAAGTGAGTTGAATTTGAGTGAGGGACGGCTGGGCAAGGTCACTGGCCTCACTTTTTCTTCCAGAGCCAAATGGGTCCAGTGGCAAGATATAGATCAAGATGACTGGAGTTGGTCTTGGATGAAATGAAAGACCTTGACCTTTTTAAGCTAAGGTCTTCAACAGATCTCACTTTGATTGGGGTTGCACCCATTCAGTGCTTAACAGTAGGTAGCAATGAGGCAAAGAATCTCCTCTTTCACCTAGTTCAAAAAATAAAAATAAATAAATGAAGGAATGAATGAATCTGGAAGGGAAAGACCCTCAGGGTTTCTGTCCAAAGAGATGACTGCTATTTACATCCAATCTGAGTCAATCAGGGCTTAATTTAATAGCATTAAAGAAGACAGCCCCTCACACTAAGAGAGTTCAAAGCCTTGCTACATTTGAGTTTCTAGTGCCTAGCAGAGTATCTGACACAAAATAATTGCTTAATAAATAATTATTGATTGACAATGAGTAATCTCACTGCCCCCATTTTCCTGAGTTCCTTAGACACTTACTAGCTGTATGATCTTGGGCAAGTCACTTAACCCTGATTGCCTTCTCCCACAACAAACAAACAAAAACCCACCCAATAAATCTATATCTATCTGGTTCCAAACTTTGTCTTAAGTTCTGTTTCAACATTTCTAAATGTCTGTTTCACACAGCCACCAGAATGTCTCACTAGCAAATCAAATGTAAGGACAGAGGACGAGGGCCATTTATGTGATTTCGTTGGTATAAAGAACACTTAGATGAAGAAATTTTCTACCAATGCAGGCCACCATGATTGTTTGCCATTTATACAACCTTTGAAAGTTGTCTAGTACACTGAGATGTTGTGATCTCACAGCCGGTACCTATCAATGGCAGTATTTGAACCCAGATCTTGACTTTTCTATCAGCTGAAACATGCTATCTCTGGTACATGTAATAGAGGTCTAGCCAATGGGAACTCCACACTCAGAATATATACTCTGCTGCCAGCCAGTATGGAAAAGTCTAAAGGTGCTTGCTTTTGGAAAGATATAATGCCATGTAATAGAAGGGTCTTGGTCCTCCATTGGAAACATGTATAGATATTCTGTAACTTGTTTCTAGTCTGCTTACCGTGGTGATGTGATAGTTCCTAGGGAGGATGTAGCAGTGGCCCTGAAGCTACCTGGCCTTGGGAGTGATGTAGTTAGAAATGATATATTTCTACCTCTTGATTATCCTACCCTAGTTTATTCTATATGACTAGGATGCTATGGCTACAAATATTACACAAAGTCAGAAGCAGAGCACTCCTCAACTCCACCTCTAAGATATAAAATTAGAATATCAGTGATATGAAGCACCTGGTTCCTCTAATTTTGTCCTATAAATTTGTCTTTTTGCCCCTGGTTCTTTGTTAATTTCTTTTGGAACTTTGCTTGCTTTAATTGGTATTACAAATATAATTAACTTTGTGCCTTGACTTGGAGATGGATCTGAACCTACAAATTCTTTTGAGACACTTTGCGATGCAGGTCAGAAGCCCCAACTTTTTTGGGGTCCCCTTGAATCCCAACAGTGAGATAATGAGACCTACTGTTTATTGGGCACAGGATCAGAATTGGGGTGCATTCAAAGACCACTAACTTCAGAATGAGACCCACTCTTCCTCTTTTGATATCTGATTGGCATTTAGAAAAGAAAGATGAGCTGCAGTGAGCCATTGGACTCAGGAGGGGCCTTTGGACCTCTCTTCCCTCAGAGTTAGCATGAAATTGAGAGTTGGTGGCCTTGTTATGGTTTCCATCTCTATTGTATCTATTCCTTTATGATTTTATGTGAAGAAAAATTGGAGATAGTTACAACCTTGAGAATTTCAAAAGTTTAGAATATGACAAGAAGTTAGGGGAATATAGCTCATGCCAGGATTTGCTGAACATGGGTGATATAGTAATGACTCATGTATTGGCTATTTCATATTTGGGAGTAAGCCTGGTGGGTGCTATACAGAAACTGCTATAACTTTGACCCTATTCTTCCCAGGGACTGAGGTGATATAAGAAGGAAGGAAGGAGGGAGGAAAGGAAGGAAAAGGAAGCAAGAAAGGAAGAGGAAGGAAAGGGATCAGGAAACTTTTATTAAGTACTTAATGTGTCTAGCATTGTTAGTGCTTTATGAATATAGTCTCAATTTATAAATTATCTCTTATTTATAAATATTATCCTCACAACTACCCCAGAAAGTAGGGCCATTATTAACCCCCATTTTATAGTTGAGGAAATAGGCATATTGGGATAAAGTGATTTCCTCAGGGCCACATAGCTAACAAATATATGAGGCTGCATTTGGACTTATATATTCTTAGCTCCAGGTCTAGTGCTCTATGCATTTCATCACCTATCAACCTCTTTAGGATAGAGTGTGCTTCCAGGTATTGAGGAGAAATGTTTGTGCTTATTTTCTCACTAATATTTTCAGCAAATTTCCCTTTACAGAACTTAATTGATATTTATTGGTTTAATAACACTGAGGCATTAATCATTGGTAGTTATTAGGGAGACTACCAGAAAGGGAGCTTAAACCAACAGCAATATAGAAAGAAGCCCTTGAGAAGAAATTAGGGGTACCTCTGGAATCCTGTGGGGAAGATACAGCCTAACGGACCCCAGATTAGTTAGTCCAGAGTGTCACAGCATACAACACTGAGCTCTCAGATTCCCCCCCAAAACCTCCCTTTTCTCCTCCTAACTTTGCTATTTACTTTTTTTTGGGGGGGAAGGGGTGCCATTATCTTCAGTCAGGAGGATAAAAGCATTAACATTTCATTTGTAAAACAAAGGTGCTGAGCTAATTGATCTCTTAAATTTCCTTTGGTCTCTGAATTCCATGATCCTCTCTTCTCTAACCTTCTCTCTCCTCCATACCCCACATCCTATATCCTTCCCCTCTTTCTCACTTACCCAGCCATTATTCTAATTCAGACATTATCATTTCTGACATTTAATACTATAATAACCTCCTACTCTCCTTGTCTATAGTCGTTCTGCTTTTTAATCTGCCATTTAAATAACTGCAGAAATACTATTCCAAAACACAGATTTGATACTGTCTCTCCTCTCTTCTTTTAAACTTCTGGTGACATTTTATTGTCTATAAGATAACATAACAAAATATTAATAATAAAATAATTTAAATAATATGATATTGATTTATATATACTAATAAAGTAATACTTTAAAAATAATAATTTGATAATATAAAATAAAAGCATTTAGATGACATTTGAGGGGATGGTTTGGTAAATTACATTACATGCATGTAATGGAATCTTGCTGGGAAGATAACAAAGGATAGGAAGAATTTAGTGAAGGAAGAAAAAATGGATATGAACTGAAGAAAATTAAAAAAAAAAACCCAGGGAAGCAAATATATAAAATGAGTATAACAATATAGGAAAAATAATTTAGTTGAATGTCTAGCAGATAGGGTACTGGACCCAGTGTCAGGAAGATCCAAGTTCCTATAAAGCCATAGACATTTATAATGTGATCTTAGGTCACTTTATCTCTATTTGCTTTAGTTTCCTCAACTGTAAAATTAGGATGATAATAATAACATCTGTGTTGTTGCATTGTGGACATACCTTTTTTTTAGATATATTCCTTTCCTTCTCCCATCCAGCAAGCTGTCACCTGTGATAGAGATTTAAGGAGAAAAAGAAAGTTCAGTAAAACTAATCAGTGCATACACTATGCCTGACAATATATGCAATATGCCCCTCCCGTGTTCTCTTATCTCTGCAAGGAAGGCAAATTTTCTGAACTCTTACCCAGGGCCAGCTTATTATTATAATGATAGATTGTTCATTTAGATTTTTTTTTTTTGGCTTATATTGTTATACTATTTTGACTCCTATATCCCTTAAGATCCTGATGGGAACTCACTGTCTGACTTAACTGAAACCTTACCTATACGTTGTCTTTCCCAATAAAATATGAATTTCTTGAGAGCAGAGACTATCTTACTTTTCTATTTGTATACCTGACACTTAAGGCAGTGCATTGCACACAGTAAGAGCTTAATAAACACTTCATTTAAGCATTTGGAATTTTATAAAGTGTAATGCAAGGCAAAAGAAAAGATTATTAAGAAACAGTTATCTTGGGCTGTTCTGCACTTTGAGCTAAAGGTGGCACCAGAATGTTTTACAGAGCAGCCTGGCTCTGATATTTTCTTCCCTTTCCTTCCTTCTACCACCTGGTCCCCAAAGACACACACAGGCATTCACATATAGATCCAAATGGGTCCATGTGATTTAAATCATCCTGGGCAGCTCTGCTTTAATGCGGGATTAGCATACCAGGCTGTTTTTTATTTTGGAAAGCTAAATAAAACCCCACTCATTTCATCCATCCAAAGAACTTGCTGTGTTCCATAACTGCTATGATATTAGGGGAAATAAAACAAGTGGGACCATTTAGAACATGAAGCCAAGTATGGACGTTAATCTTTCAGGAAGTCAAGCTTCAGGGTCATGGTAATGACTTCAGCATAGGCCCTGTTTGTTATTCTTAATCTGGTGACTAGAGCACAGTGGATTATTAGGGTGTCTGAAGGATGGAGCTCATACTGTGTCTCTCAGGAGGCTGCCTGCCATTAATTTATTACTTAGCTCCCAAAGCTGAATTCTGGAATTTAACACAGTACTGATCTGACTATTTCTCTTCCTCTCACTAGACAGGAGATTTGAAATAGACCTTTTAGATTCCTTGTGTTAGTTAACAGGAACTAAGTCAATAGTAAGTAGTGAATGAGAGGAAAATAACAGTATTTGGATGAAAAAGGAAATAACATACATATTCATTAGAGATATAGAAATCTATCATGCAGGAAAATAGGAGGGGAATTGAATATGGGAAGGGGGAAATATTGAGAGAGGGAGTAGTCAGTAGTAAAATACTTTTGAGGAAGGACAAGGCCAAAGGAGAGAAAATAAATGGATAGAATATTATTGTTCTCTGGGAAATGATGAGCAGGATGTTTCAGGAAAAAAACAAACAAACCTGGAAAGTCTTCCAGGAATAACATGAAATATTCTGTACACAAAGTAATAGTAATGTTCTAAGATGAACAGCTGTAAATGACTTTGTACAATTATCCACAACTATTCTGAAGAATTTATGATGAAAAATCCTCTCCATACCCAGAAAAGGAACTGATTGTGTCTGAAAACACATTAAAGAATTCTCCATTTTTCTCTCTATTTTTAACTAAATTTTTCTTGGATTCTTTCTTTCACAACTTGACTTTTATGGAAATATTTTGTATCACTTCACATGTAGTTTCTTAATTGTAGGTGGAGATAAAGGAGAGAACCTAGAACTCAGAAATCTTAAAAAGAAATGTGAAAAAATTACTTTGAATGTAAATGGAGAAAAAAATTAAATAAATTAAATTAAACAATATTTTTTAAAAAATAGCAATATTGTGGAACCAAGGGCTTTTTCTTTGGTAGAAGTTCTTTTTTGGAGGTACTACCTAATTCTCATTTCACTGGTCTTTTGATGATGTCTCCAAGAAAATTTTAATCTCACAGCAATACACATTTTACACAAAGATAAGAGTACTATTAGTCCATTTTTCTTTTCATTGGCAGTTTATCTTTTCTTGGGCTCTATAAATCTTATGGCATTTATTAAATAGTCAGGCTTGAAGGCTGGCTTCTCTGGAAAGTTACATGTTAAGATCTCCAGGATACTAGCATTTGAGATAAGAGTTGGTGGTTGATTCTAAGTTGCCTTTTACCAGGGAGGGGAGGGCACCCAACAGCTTCAGAGATCAGAAATATTTGACACAAAAAAATTGACACAGGTTAAACTTGTTATGTACTACATAAGATCTGTACACAAATTAGCTAGCATTATCTATTTACCTTTAAGGTTGCAACAGTTATTTACACATATTATGCTGTTCTCACACTAACCACATGAGGTAAATGTTATTGTTACTATTTTTACAGAAAAGGAAACTGAGTTGAAATTCTACCTTAGAGACATTACTAGTATGACGCTAACTAAATTGGAGCAAACCTCTCCACCATACTACAAATGGCTATAATTGTGTTTGAGAATATGTGATATATGTCATTATAGGGGAAGAGAAGAACTTAATTCATTTGGTCCTATAAAGTACTTCTGATTTTACCTTCATGAGATAGTATAGTCAGATAAAATTTGACACCTGGTGATGAACCTATTTTTCTACTTATTTCTACTTTCTTATTTCTCTTTGGGTTTTCAAATTTTGTTCTTGAGAGCTTTCCATTCCTTCTGAGATGAAAGGTACTTTAATAGACTAATATATATTTTTAAATATATATTTTTTCATGAATTCTAAATTGGAAGGGTCCCTCTCCCTACAAAGTTATAATTGCCATCCCAGCAACTAGTTTCCCCATGTTAATGAGGTTCCTATACTTCTTATAGGAAGAAATTATCTGTAAGAAAGAAATTTTTATCCACTGTGCTTTAGATAGAGATATAGGCTATTTGAAGTTTTCAATCACAGTTATATCATGTCTTCATGCCAGCTTTATGATCTTTTTCTTAGATTCCTCATTCATTTCCACTGACCTTTATACCCTGATATTCTTCAAAATGGTTCTCCCATCTCCTTATTACCCCAAACCTTGGTTTCTTTATAGGATTATTTCCCTTAACCTACAATACTTTCCACTGCCCCCCATCCCACCTTGTTGCATCCTTTAATCTTATTTTTTATAGTTAGTCCCAGGAAAATAGACTATACTTTTGTTGCCAAGCTGGTAAAATCCCAAAGGCAAAAAAAGTAGGATGTGCTTGAGTTTTCAGTCCTGTTGGTAGGGCCTTCAAGAACCCACTGTCACCATTATGCCATTATAGTACCATAAAAGCAAATTATAGTAGTATAAATCCAATAAATCCCATTTACAGGATTATAAAGATAAAAACAGGCAAAGGAAGAATGAATTTCTGAGTATAAGAGTAAGTAACATTCTAGAATTGATTCCTCAATAGGAATACTTAAGTCATTTAGACATATGAGGGCACCAATAGGTCATTCAACTATATTGTCTAAAATAATATTAAATGTTTAATGCCTTTATGTTGTTGTTCATGTTTTTCAGTTGTGTCCTACTCTTTGTGATCCCACTTTGGGTCTCCTTGGCAAATATACTGAAGTTGTTTTGCTATTTTCTTCTTCAGCTCGTTTTACAGATGAGAAAATTGAGGTAAACAGGATTAAATGACTTATCCAGGGTCACATAACTAGGAAGTCTCTTAGGCCAGATGCTATCCATTGTACTACCTAGCTGCCCCAATGCATCTATACACACCCTTTAGATTCATGACTTTAGGATAAGAGCTAGAAAAGATTTTAGGTATCTTCTAATCTAATCCCTTCATTAGAAGGATAAGGAAATTGGCAATCAGAGAGTTTAAGGGATTTGCCTAAGGCCATAAAGGTAGTAAGGTGCAGGGCCATAAATTAAAACTCAAGATTTCTGATTTCACTGCTCTTTTTATTGTATTATATATATATATGTATATATATATATATATATAAATTTATATACATATATATTATATCATCATATTATATACCAATATTGGTAATGCTATAAAAATTCTATCCCAGAACCACAGCTCTGAGTTTACAGAGAATTCAGTAGAGGGGACTTCTGATAAATTACTCTCTTCTATTTTTGTCACTACCTAGATTTTCTCTAGGAAACAATATTTATTTGGCTTGTTTTCTCCTTACCCAAGTTTTCTCCTGGGAATATCAAACTTTAAGCTGTGTAGAAAAAGTAAAGGGCTCCCAGCTGTTGTGCAAATGTGCAGTATTAAAAATGTCTCAGATTATGACCAGACCTTATCTCATCCAGAAGTAAATAAGAAAGACTTACATCTAAGCCCAGAAATGGTCAAGACAATTCTCCTTCTAAAATGATCTCTTCTCTTTGTCACACAGGATATTCCATTGGCTATTCTATGTAGTTTGCAGCTATGTGGCACAGTAGACAAAGCAGGATACCTGCAGTCAGGAAGACCTGAATTAAATCTCCCCTTTGACACTTACCAGTTGTGTGTGACCCTACTCATGTCACTTAACCTCTGACTGCCTCAGTTTCTTCTTTTGAAAAATGCGGATAATAATATATTTTTCTCCCAAGCTTATAGTGAGGATTAAATGAGATAATGCTCTGTAAACCCTAGAGTGGCATATAATTGCTAGTTATCATCATCATCATCATCATCATCATCATCATCATCAACCATAACAATGGTGACACAAATTCAAAAGTAGGAGTTATAGAAAAATATATAAAATGTGCATGTATTATTCTAAGTACACAATTTTATATTCTTTCCTCAGATGCAAGTTATAGTACTGGTATTAATAGGGAGATTGTGAAATAACAGTGGCATGGGCAATGACACAAAGGAATGGTTTATATAGAGAGAATCTGATAGCTGCAAATCTATACATGTCAAATTATTACCAAATGTTACAATGATGATGATTTAGTCTCAATTAAGCAACTATATGCTACTTTAGATTGGTCAAATGTCTTATAGTCATGTTAATTAATGGATGCTATTCCTATTGTGTTCACTGGATTTATAGATAAAAAGACTAAGAAAAATGAATAGTATAACTATTGCCTACTCAGCCAATCAGTTATAAATATGAAAAATGAATTGATATGATAGACAAGTCATTACATCATCATCCATTAATTAACATGACTATAATGCATTTAACCAATCTAAAGTACCACATAGTTGCGTAACTGAAACTAAAAATGGATGGGGAAATAAAGAAAATGCTGTCAATGTTCAAAAACACCATTTCAAAGTTAATATAGTTCTGACTTGAACTAAGTTCATGTCTAGAAACATCAATAACTGAGAGTGATTTTTCTAGAAATATTTTTGTCCCTACTTCCTCAACAAACAAACCATGGATCATAAGTTTCTGTGAATGTGGCTGTTCTTCTCCTTAGAGATTCTGGAGAAAGAGGTCACCATGTGCCAGCCTCCAATGTGGCAATGCTGTGTTATCTTTTTTTTTTTTTAATTAAAGCTTTTTTTAAATTTTATTTGCATAACATATGTGTGGGTAATTCTTCAATAATAACCCTTACATAGCTTTCCGTTACAAATTTTTCTCCCCAACTTCCCCACCCCTCCCCTAGATGGCAGGATATCCACTACATGTTAATTATGTTAAAATATTGGCAAATCGAATATATATATATACATATTTCCAAACTTATCATTGTTGTGCAAGAAAAATCTTATCTACACAAACGATATGTCAGATAAAGGAAACACAATGTAAGCAAACATCAATCAAGGAGTATGAGAATGTTATGTTGTGGTCCACATTTCGCATCCCTCTCTCTGGGTGTATATGGCTTTCTTCAGTGAACAATTGGAGGTGGTTTGAAACATATCATTGTTGAAGAGAGCCATGTCCATCAGAATTAATTGTCATATAGTACTGTTGTTGCCGTGTATAATGATCTCCTGGTTCTGCTCATTTCACTCAGCATCAGTTCATGTAAGTCTCTCCAGGCCTCTCTGAAATCATCTTGCTGGTCATTTCTTACAGAACAATAATATTCCATAACATTCATATACCATAATTTATTCAGCCATTCTCCAATTGAAGGGCATCTATTCAATTTCCAGTTTCTAGCCACTACAAAAAGGGCTGCCACAAACATTCTTGCACATGTGGGGTCTTTTCCTTTCTTTATGATTTTTTTGGGATATAAGCCCAATAGAAATGCTGCTGGGTCAGAGGGTATGCACAGTTTGATAACTTTTTGAGCATAGCTCCAAATTGTTCTCCAGAATGGCTGTATCCGTTCACAATTGCTGTGTAATCTTTTGGTCCTAGGATCCATTGATAATACATGAACTTGTAATGGGTTCAACTCCTTCTGGAGAACAGTAGCAGAATGTGAAAAAAAAACCTGAAGGCTGATATGATTGTTCTTGTTGTGTGCCTTTTGTTCTTGAAGAGGACCATGATGTCAAGGAAGTGCTGCCATGGGCTGCAAGTGAATTGAATTGAAATGAGAAAGGGCTATGCAGAGTGCAGAGTCACCAGTCTCACTTTCTCCTCTGTAATCATCTGGGTCCATTTGGCAAGATAAAAATAGGACAACTGGAGATGGCCTTGGATGCATTGGGAGATAGAAGAACTTCAACAATCTTCTAAACTCCTTCTGCTCCCCATTGAATGCTATCCATTGACTGAAATTTCCAATAATCGTAATTCTCTTCTTTGTATTTTATGAAATAAACCCATAAAAGGCAATTGTTTCTGGGAGAGGCAACACCTTAGCAAGGAAGAAGGATCTGCTAGTAGGTCTTTTGAGGATATAGGGTGGGCGTGGAAATAAAAATAGAGGGAATTAATTGACTCAGGTGAGAATGAAGATATTTTGAGGGAAGTATGGAATAAGAGATGGTGTCAAAGACAATATTATAATTTTTCCTGGAATTAGTAATAGTATCTCTTTCTAGAGTTATTCCAAAGATTAGATAAGATCATATTTTTAAATGCCAATATAAAAACGATTATTATTGCTATCATTACAACAGTTCCAAAGCTAAGGAGTCAGCAAAGAATGCTTCAGGGAGTAAGGAATAGAGAAAGCATGGATGATATTTTGTTGAACAGAACATAAAAAAACAAACAAACAAACAAACAAAAACTCTTAGGATCTTAAGATTTAGAAGGATTCTTTGAAGCCATTAAGTACAATTTCCTCATTTGACAGATAAGGAAACTGAGGGAGAGAGAGAAGTTAAATAACTTAACAATCTTGCAACTACTGTCTGAGGCAGCCTTCAAACTTAAGTTTTTCTGACTCCAAGTCCAACATTATCCACTTTGCCTCTTAGCTGCCAATCCCCTGTTCCCTATAGATATGTAGGAGATCTTGGGAATGGAATATTATATAAGCTGTCAGACAAAGTTTTTATTTTATTTAATTAATTTATTTATTTTTTGCTTAATTATTTTTCCTTGTTCCAAGGGAAGGTCTGCTATGAGGGTATGGGGTGGTGGATTGTATGTTGAGAAATTAAATTATTGTAACATAAAAAGAAAGATTTTCAATAAAACAAACAAAAAGATAGTGTTATAAGATTTCCTCCCAACAAAAAAGATTTTTTTTTTAAATGGTGACAACATGCTAGTCACAAACCCATCCCTCATATAAGCCTCACGGAAAACAGATCCACTGCTGCCTCAGATCATACTTCTTAGAGGAAAAATACTATTTAACTTGCTTCCTATAAACTTCAAGATTAGACACTATAAGGATAGAGGCCTGTAATGATTTCCTTAAATTTGTGTTTTCAAATCCAGGCTATAACATGGACCAGTAAAATTGCTAAGTTCTGTGCCCCAGGTAACTCCATTCTCTAAAGTCTCAAGCGGTCTAGGGACAAGAATCAGGAGTCAGAGAAAAGCAAGACACACAAAGAGAGAAAATCTCTCCTAAAGCTTATAGGCTTTGTTTAATAAGTAAGGACCTTTGGTAGAAAACATTTTTCAGATCCAGAAATATATGCCCATGACTAGTGCTAGGCTATGGCCTTCTGCCTGATGAAAACTGTCTTAGATGACTATTACTGATTTAGAGCCTATTAATGCCAAAAAGCAAACCTAACCCAAATGTTGAAACTATTGAAGTCTAGCTTTGCTTTTCCTCTTCCCTCTTGAAGAATTCTATACTTTCCCCTCCCTCTTTCAGCTGACTTTGCTTTTTTTGTTATTGAGAAAATTGAGATATATAAGCGTCTTCTTTTCCATTCCCTTCACCTTGACATCATCTTCCACTCTTGCCTCCTTTTCCCCATTCTCTGACAAGGAGATTGTTATTTTCCTTGCCAAGATTAATCTCTTTACATGTGTGCTTCAGTTCATCCTGATACATCATTCTCAGAAGATTTTAATGTCAATGACTTCCCTCCCCCAAATATTTGACCTTTCCCTATGTATTGATTTCCTTTCCTACTGCCTTTAGACTTGCCCAACTTTTCCTTATCCTTAAAAAAATCAGCATTAAATCCAATCATTTCCTTAAGTCATCATCCTAGATCATTTTTCCCTTTTTCTAGTAGAGATAGAAAAAAACTATCTCTACTCATTATATTTACTTTTTTCCTCTCAGTAATTTCTATTTTTTTTTATTCTGGCTTCTTAACTTAGTGCTCAGCTGAAAGTGCTCCCTCCAATGCTCTCTTAATTGACATAACTTTTTTTCCCTGTTTTCTTTTTTCCTAGTTTTTCTTCTTGCTTTTGACGTTGTTGACCCCCTCCCTTTCTAGATACTCTATTCTCTCTATTAAAAAAAAATTTCTTATGTGATCCATCTAAGCACTTTTCAGCTTCCTTATTAGGTTTCCTAATTGTAGTCTTCAAAATTCTTCCCAAACCTTTTCTTTCTATATTCTCAGTAAACACCAGCAGCATTTATGAGTTTAATTTTCATCTCTATGCCTAAGATCCTACATTTATATATAAATCTTTCATCTTTCCCTGAAATCCAGCCTCAGTTTCCTTATCTGTGAAATGGGAGTGATAATTACCCTACATACCTATTGTGAGTAGAATACTTAACAAACACTAAATAAGATGAATCTTAGTTATTATTATCTGCAATTATGGAGTTCCAAGCAGGAGGAGAATGCTTAGGAAAGAGATTGGGAATGAGGTAGAATTCCCTTCTCAATTCCTAGAAATCAAACCAATAGACAGATTGCCTACTCATGAGGCCAGCCAGTTTTGTTGATGATATTGTTACCTGACCATGTTTAATAATTAACACAATGGATATATTTACCACACTTAGTTCAAAAGTTGCTCAGAGAGCATTAAGTCAAGAATTTATTCCAGCAGAATTCTTTTGGGAATCAGAGCCTCTCTTTCTTTCCCTCCCAAGTAGATGTTTTATTACCTAATGAGGCTTTTTTATTATTTATTTTCTAGTGAGAAACTGGGTTTGAATTATAGGGGAATTAGATTCTGTCCTGGCTGTACCACTTAGTAGTATGGTAATAGTAGAGCAGAGACTTTAATCAAGTTACTTATATTCACTGAATATCAGTTTCTCTAAAAATGCAGATAATCTGTTCTGTTTAATCTCCCAGGATTGCTGTGAAGATTAAAGGACACAAGGAATGTAAAACACTTTTAAAATTGTAGGGTACTATACAAAAAAAATTTAAGGTATATTATTTTGTTCCAAAATTTCAGTTCTATCTTGGAGGGCCCTCTGAGAAAGTATATAGAATGTGTGTGTGTGTGTGTGTGTGTGTGCGTGTGTGTGTGTGTGTTTCTCCCAGTGCCCCCAAGATAGAGCTGAAATCTATCTATACATCTACATATAATCACATACACACAATCACACATACATATGCTTTCTCCCAGTGCCCACTCAAGATAGAACTGAGATCCATCTCTCTTTCTCTTTCTCTCTCTCTCTCTCTCTCTCTCTCTCTCCACATTACACACACACACACACACACACACACACACACACACACAGACATTATAATTTTTTTTTAGTTATCCAGATCTGGATAGAAAGAAATGTTAGATAAAAATACTGGATAGCCTCTCTCAGGCATCTGATGCAATTTTGTTTTTAGAAGATTTGGCTTTGTTTATCCTGCAGACATTTTCCCCTACCTTGAGAGAAAGACATTGTTTAGATTCAAAGTGCACCCTCAGGGAAACAGGAATATGGCATGTGCCAGGCAGGTCAAAGCAACTTAAATACTAACTCTCCTCAGACTATCATGGATTCTGAGCTCAGGAGCCCTGAGAATAATAGTTAGCCATTAAACTTGGTTTCATTTTTTAAAGGGAATTTCTAGTGAATTCTACAATACACTGGAGCATCAGTCAACGAATATTTATTAAGCACTTACTATATATGCACTGTGCTAAGCCTGGAGGATACAAAGGAAAAGCAAAAACAATTCCTACCCTCAAGGACTTTGCATTCTAGTTAGGAAGACAATATGTATTTTATATATGCATATTAAAACACAAGATAAATATAGATTATATGGAAAGGCGATAATGTAAGTAGTGGGGTATAGGGTAGGGGCTGGAAAAGGAAAATTCTGGTGAATGATACATTTTGAGCAAGGCAACGATGGATTATAAAGCTCAGAGATTGAGAAGAACATTTCAAGCATGGGAAATAGTTAATACAAAAATATGGAGAGAGATGTCTTGTATCAGGAGCAGCAAATAAGCTGCAATGGCTGGATTATAGACTATGTAGAGAGGAGTAGAATGTAAAAAGATTGGAAAGGTAGAAAAGATCTATATATAGTCTATAAAGACTATAAAGAGCTCTAAATGCCAAACAAAGAATTTAAAATTTCACCTTGGAGGTAATAGGGAACAACCAGAGTTTATTGAGTAGGGGGTGACACAATCAGATTTATGCATTAGGAAGAAATCTTTTTGGCAGCTGAGTGGAAAATAGATTGGAGTAGGAGGAGATGAGGCAGGGAAATCCACTTAAAGGCTATTGCAACAATTCACATGAGAGGTGATGAGCTAAGTTTGTAGCTATAGGAATAGAGAAAAGGGGACCACTAAGAGAGATCTTGTAGAAAAAAGAAATGAAAAGATTTAGTAATTGATTGGATGGGTGAAATAAGCAAGAGAGAAGAGGAGGGTAATTCTAGTTTATAAATTTGGGCAACTGGAAACATAATGGTGTTCTTGACAAAAATAGAAAAGTTGGAAAGAGGAAAAGGTGTTTTGGGAAAAAAATAGTCTGTTTTCAACATGTTTAGTTTAAAATGCCTATAGGACAACTTGAGGTATCTAAAAGGCAGTTTACAGAACTCAGGGGAGAGCTAATAATCCTAGACTTTAGATCTAGAAATCATCTATGTAGAAATGATAATTGACTCCATGGGAGATGATAAGATCTTCAAGTGAGAGAATAAAGAGATAAAGGAGAAAAGGGCCTGAGGCTGGGCTTGGTGATACCTACAATTAAGTCTATGATGGAATGAATATCTAGCACAAGAAAATGAGAAGGAATGGTCAGTTAGGTGGGGGAAAATAGAGCAGTTATGAAAACACAGAGAGAGTAGTCAAAAGAAAAAGGTGATCAACAGTGTCAAAAGTTCAAAAAAGATAAGGTTTGAGAAGAAGTGACTAGATTTGGTAATTAAAGTCTTACTAAGATTTCCATTTCCAATGGCCTTGGAGCAAAAGGGTCCATATTAGAGTGAGATGCAGCCTGAGAGAGAAGTGATTACCCTCAAATCACACAGCTTACTTTTTTTTTTCAGAACCAAGATTAAAACCTAGATTTTCAAACTGTCAGTTCAGCATTATCTCCCCCATATTCTGAAGACAGAGACAAGGAAAACTTTGCAAATCACTGAAATATCTAGATTAAAGCATAGGCCATGAATGATACTTTTTAAAAAAATCTATCTCCTTTCTTTGGCCCCAGCTGCCCTGCTTGATAACACCAGAGTAGCTGAATAAATGGATTTATTCCACTGAATTGATTAAATTGAATCGACAGCATTCACTTCTTTTAATGTCCCCTCTCTCCTTTCCTATTCTGTAAAATCAGTATGGATATATCTGCCTACAATATCCTCAAGGAATTGTGGGAGTTGAATGCTGCCCTATGATACTTGGTGATCCCTGGGGAAATATAGGGTGCTAACTGTAAATGCACTAGAGATTATGGCTTTCAAAGGCTGAGCTCTTAGCAGCTGTCACTTTGAATGATGTGATAATTGGTGATAATAGTGATGATGATAACACTATAATCATGCTTTGTACTTCCCTTCTCATCCGGTAATCTCAAAGTGATTTCTCCTTACCTGAAATGGTGTGTCATTTATAATGAGAGATAAAGGCCAGATGTTGAGGTGTGGGGGCCCTTAGTGACAAAATGATGCAAAAGATCCTGTTTGTTTTAATATCTTTAGCAGAGAATCTATTCCTGTTTTTCCATCATATTATAAGAAGAAACCTCCAGTAAATCTTAGGGAGGAAAGGGGAATCAAATCTTTAGAATTTAGAGATCAAATGCTCTCATTCCTACTGTAATGCACAAGCTAGTGCAACCTGTTCTACCTTATCAGCAACAATTGGTCATTTAGCAATTGCTTCAGTATTGTCAGAGGGGGAGAACCCACACCCCTCCTATGAAAGCCTATCCCACTTTTGCATTGTCCTAATTATTAGGAGGTTTCTTTAAAACAAGCTAAAATTTTCCTCTTTCCAACTTGTAATTGTTATTTCTAGTTCTACTGAGGGCTAAGAAGAAAAAAAATCACAATGCCTGACACATAGTAGGTGTTTAATAAATGCTTATTAATTGTTATACATATCTTCAGATATTTGAATATAACTACCAGATGTGCAAATCTCTTTTTCTCTTTCAGTCTTCTTTTCTTCAGGGTTAACCCTGTCCTCCCACAAGGTTCCTTCATTGATCATGATGTGGCAAGGGGCTGTCCCCCAAGTGTAGCATGGGAGTGTCATTATGTGGCTCAAGGAGAGGTAGAAGACATTTCTAGTCTCTTTTCTCTCTCCACTCTTCTCCAAGAAGACTAATTCCTCTGAGATTTATCAATTACATAGAACACCAAGGGAAACCTCTAATATACAGATTTATTAAAAAAGATTTCTATATAATGAAAACAGAATCTCTAATATAATTTTTAAAAATATAACACACAGCTTGTCTTTTTTTTTATTTTAAGCTTTTTATTTGTATAACATATGTATGGGTAGTTCCCCAACCTTGATCTTTACAAAGCTTTCCAATACAAATTTTACCCCCAGTCCCCTCCCCTCCCCTAGATGGCAGGAAGTCCACTACATGTTAATAATGTTGAAATGCTTGAGAAGTTATGCAAGAAAAATCCTATCTACAAGAAAAAAAAAGAATCAGAGAAAGGCAACACAATGCAAGCAAATGTCAATAGAGATCATGAAAATGTTACGTTGTGGTCCATATTTCATGTCCCTCTTTCTGGGTGTATATGGTTTTCTTCAGTGAACAACTGGAACTGGTTTGAGACAATTCTTTATTGCAGAGAGCCATGTCCATCAGAATTGATCATCATGTAATACTGTTGTTGCTGTGTATGATGATCTCCTGGTTCTGCTCGTTTCACTCAGCATCAGTTCATGCAAGTCTCTCCAGGCCTCTCTGAAATAGTCCTGCTGGTCGTTTCTTACAGAACAATAATATTCCATAACATTCATGTACCATAATTTATTCAGCCACTCTCCAATTGATGGGCATCCCTTCAGTTTCCAGTTTCTAGCCACTACAAAAAGGGCTGCCACAAACATTCTTGCACATGTGGGTCCCTTTCCCTCCTCTAAGATCTCTTTGGGATATAGGCCCAGTAGAAACACTGCTGTATCAAAGGGTATGCACAGTTTGACAACTTTTTGAGCATAGCTCCAAATTGCTCTCCAGAATGGTTGGATCCGTTCACAGTTCCACCAACAATGTATCAGTGTCCCAGCCCTCCCACATCCCCTCCAACATTCATCGTTATCTTTTCCTGTCATTTTAGCCAATCTGACAGGTGTGTAGTGGTATCTCAGAGTTGTCTTAATTTGCATTTCTCTGATCAATAGTGATTTGGAGCAACTTTTCATATGACTAGAGATGGTTTTAATTTCATCATCTGAAAATTGTCTGTTCATATCCCTTGACCACTTATCTATTGAAGAGTGGCTTGAATTCTTATATATATGAGACAATTCTCTATATATTTTAGAAATGAGGCCTTTATCAGGACCATTAAATGTAAAGATGATTTCCCAATTAGATGCTTCCCTCCTAATCTTGTCTGCATTTGTTTTGTTTGTACAGAAACTTTTTAACTTAATATAGTCAAAATTATCCATCTGGTGTTCAATTAGGAGTTCCAAGTCTTCTTTGGACATAAATTTGTTCCATCTCCACAGGTCTGAGAGATAAACTATATTACGTTCCTCTAACTTGCTTACAAAGTCCCTCTTTATATCTAGATCATGAACCCATTTAGATCTTATCTTGGTATGTGGTGTTAGGTATGGGTCAAGCCCTAATTTCTTCCACACTAGTTTCCAATTTTCCCAGCAGTTTTTGCCAAATAGAGAGTATTTATCCCAAAAGCTGTGGTCTTTGGGTTTATGGAACACTAGATTGTTAAGGTTAATGCCTAGGTTGTCCTGATAACCTATCCACACACAGCTTGTCTTGAAAAGAAGATGGCAATGGATTACTCTCACCTGGGGTCAGTTAATCCCATCTTGATATGAGGCCATGTGGATTCCTAGCAGGAAAAAAAGAGAAAGAAAATTGTAGCTTCTCTGCCACAAGAGAGCCTTCTATCTTCTCTCCACAATGAAGTTGAGAACTCAATTTGCTCACTGTCAAAAGGGCCAGGACAAGGGGATCCTCTGCTCAATTGAAAAGAGAGAAAAGGTCAAGACCTGGGTCTTGAATCTTCTGCTGATCAACTCAGGTCACTTGCTTGTACTCATGTTTCTTCATGCTAGGATCTAAAGCTGTTTCTTAGCTTTTACTTGGAGGAGTTAGGTGGGAGAAGAGTATTTTATCTGTACTTGAAGTTATAATCCTGTACTTGGGTTATAATCCTGCCTTGAAAATTAATTTCTGTATGATCACAATGATCTCACTTTATTTCTTTGAGACTCATTTTCCTTACCTGGTACCTATCTTTTATCACTGGTGTGAGGTACAAATGAAATAGCATATGGAAACTGCTTTGCAAATTTTAAAATATTAATATATATATTAAATCCATTAGTTATCATTATTATTCAATTCAGTTCATATCAAAGGAATCTTATTAATTAATAAACATTTATTATGTGCCTGCTGTGTGCCAGGAAATATGCATAAAGAGAAATGTCTCTTATGCTCAAATTAAGATCTACTGGGGACCACTACTTCCTGAGATTTATTTTTCTGGCTGACAAAAATTAAGGTTACTTTATACTTCCCTTCAAGTTCTTTGTCATAGCAGCCCATGACTAAACTGGTAATACTAACAGAATCAACCCACCCATTTAATTCCTAGTCCATTGTTCTTTTCACACAATCATACTACCCTGGAGAACACTACTGGAGATGTGAACGGAATTTTGCATCTTGACCTTTCTCTTCCTGTTTCTTCACGGCTCATTGAGGAATCTTTGTGTTTTGGGATATGGAGAGCTAGTAGTATTTGTTTGCTCTCTGCACAGGGCCTGGAACAAGTACCATTTTGATAAATGTTCAGCCCCATTTCTATCTGCCTAGTGTTTCTTAGCAGTTGTCTTTATGACATTTTTTTTCCAAATGTCTGTTCTACTTTGTGATGGATCCCCTGAGATATTTCTCACCCCTAATTATATTGGTAAAAGCTCTTAGAAGGGGTCTCAGCAGCTGTTCCCACAAGTAATGGCACTTGTAAGTGATGGCTCCTATGAACAGTAACTCTTGGAAACTCCCAGCAGCAATTTCTTATTTTTGGTCCTCAGGCCCCTTAGTGGCTTGATGCTTGATGTTGCATTCTCTTTACCTTATCTACAGAGCAGCTCGCAGTACAGTCCCTATTGAATGCTCTAGAAACAGATGGTAGTCATTGCTAGGGTAGGGTGGAGGGAAGGAGGAAAGGGAAAAAAAAACCCCAAAAAAAGCAAATTTACATGGTAACTATTATATATTTAAAAGGAATAATAAGTTGTACATAATAAAATTTTATTACAATTTACTGTATTATGGAAATGCTATTATTTCATAAATGAAAAATAAAATAAAAAAGATAAAAATAAACAAAATAAAATAAAAAAATTAGAAAAGGTCTGTCCAAATATCCTAGAGTTAATCTAGGGAAAAAAAACAACAGATACATTGTCCTAGACATTGAGGTAGTTATACAATTTAAATTAAGACATGAGATCTGTCCTCTTGGAGCTTAGTCTAGAAGGGAAATATAACTAGGTGATACTTTGCTGACCTTTTCCCAATGTGGTGCCTTAAGGAATTGCACTTTCTCTTGACTCCATTTGCTCAAACTGAATACCTTAATCTCAAAATTGCCCCTTTCTTTCCTGGTCATTTCATGATAGGAAAACATTACTCCTTTATACCAGTATCTGAACTCAGGTATCTAAGGGGACAAGATTCTTTTTTATATTTCTCTCCCTAAGTCACAGGATAGGTACCATTCTGTAATGTAAATCCAATGTAAATGTAATACAAAAACTAATTATAATTATATTTTGCAAATGTTTTTGGACAGTAATGGTTCTGTCATCATAGAAATAACACTAGTTTTGAAATCAAAGGATGTGAGTTCAAATTCTGATTGCTGCTATTAGCTATCTGATTCTGGGCACGCCACAACTTCTAGTTTTCTAATTAAGAAAATAAGTGGACTTGAATAAATGCCCCCTAAGATCAATTTTCATTTTAGATCTTATGATCCTTATTGTTGAGATGTGGAACACTTGCATAACCCATAATAGTCTGTGATGAAAAGTATATTATTGTTTTTGACACCTCTGCCTCAGCATTAAGTAATTGACTTAAAAAAAAAAAGCTGCTTCCTCAATTCTTTGCCAAAGTTATTCTGTCTGAACCCATCTTATAGAATGGAACTTTAGGAAGGTAACACATTTCACTTGACCAAAGGCCAACCCATGATTATTGGTTGCTAGATGATGCTGACACAGGGCTACTTTCTCTCTGACTTTGGGTGCTACTTCTTTCTACCCCTACATTCCAGAAGAAGCATTCCTGTCTCAGAGGTGGATTTTTATGTGGAAATGTTTCTCAGGAGTGTACTTAAGAACATGTCCCTCCCCTGAGTATAGAAGTTGCCTGTTGTACAATGCTTTGATGGTTGTACAATTTGGCAATTTTATTGTTTTTCCTTTGGGATTAGCAAAACATAGGATAGTATAGACAATTTCCACAAATATTTTTTGAATCCCTGTGATATCCGGTCAATAGAGGAAAATTTTCAAGAGTTATAAATCAATACTCCTCTTTTCCTACTTTTTCAAAGAATAAGAATGTATAGGTTATAAGTATCTACCTAAGTAATTGGGGGAAGCTAGTAATTGGTATATTGGATAGAGAGCCTTGTCTGTAGTCCAAAAGACTCCTGATCTTGAGTCCAGAAACTTCAGATACATTTTAGCTGGGAGACACTTAATCTTATTTGCCTCAATTTCCTCATCTGTAAAATGATCTAGAGAAGAAAAATGGCAAACCATTCCAGTATCTTTGTGAAGAAAAGCCCAAATGGGTTATCAAGGAGTCAGACATAACTGAACAGCAGCAAAATGCCAGTTATTCCTTCCCATTTGTAAATATCAGTATTATTTATATTTTATAGATTGGAAAACTGAGGCTTAGAGCTAAAGGTATTGCTCCAGCTTACTTAGAAAATGATTGAATTGGACTTGAATCTAAAGCCAGAGCCCTTAGATGAAAATATTAATAAATCATGGATTTTGAAAAATACTTTTTATTTGTTTTTTACTATATTTATGAATTTTCTTTCTTCTTATTCCCTTGGAAAGTTTGCTTGGGATCTTTGCTCAGTGCTCAATGGAAGTGTCATTTTCTTTCAGCATCCTCAGCTTATCTTTAGCCTTTGGTTTACTTTGAGTTTGTAGGCTGAGGGGCCCTTCCATAAGGACATTTGTTAACTCCCCCTTCCCCCTCACTGTCACAAAGCCTTAGGCTAAGAGATGCAGACACTGTTGCAGATAAAAAAAAAAAAAAAAAAAAAAAAAGAAAGAAAGAAAAGCCCCATTGCTTCAATCCAAAAGCTTAACTAGCACTTTCCAAGGGTGGTGCATGTAATTTTAGTCCCCTGGGGCTGGAGAAGAAAGAGAGGTCAGTTCTTTGGGAATCACAGTCAGCTTGTTGCCATTGATGAGAGGGATCCCAAGGTTCTGTCATGAGGCTGAAGGGGGAAGTTTCTCATTTGCTTTGGATGGAAATCAGCAATAATCTTTGCATGATCTGAAGCTGTGTTAAAATTCATGCTCAGAAATCAGCATATATATTAGGAACTTGCTATCTCTTTTCGTCTCAGTGGAGAGGGCACGACAGTAATAAAAACAGGTGCAGGACTGAAATGAACTTGTCCCGCTGCTCTAGAATTGCAGCATTTATTTGCCTCTAAAGCTGTAGGTTTAAACACACCATCTGAAAGGCACACAAAGACTCTGAGAAATTACATCAGAGAGGCCAGTGCTTTGGAACCTCAGGTGGGGGTACGTGTGAGCTTTTTTCCTTTCTGTCATTAATGGATAGTACTGATGTCTCTGCATTCTAACTACATTTAATTTAACTGTATTCCCCTTCCCCCACTTCCTGGAAAGGAATAGGAATAAAAGCAGGGAGCTTGTTTATTGAGATGTGGGCATGTAAGATGAAAAATAAGGTTTCCAGAAGGGAAACAACAACAATTATACTAATCAGACTGTTACTAGAAAATGCAAAACTCTGGGAATATAACATAACCTAACTGGATTGCTCTTTGATTAGTTACTGAAGTAGCATGGGTCCTCCATTAGCCCTTAATAGCTGTTATATTTTTCCAGTGGTTAAGCCCTGGCTGGCATGTGAATTCTTTGGGGGCCCTCCAGTGACTCCCCGTTGCCTATTGAGTCAATGAATGAATAAAGCTTTTATTAAGCACTTATTAAATAGAAAAGTAAGACAATCTTGGGCCTCAAAGAGATCACATTCTAATGGGGGAAACAACACATAATATCAAGCAGTTGACTGAGTAGCAGAGTGCTTGGTCTGGAGGCAGGCAGATCTCAGTTCAGATTTGGTTTTTGAAACTTATATCTGTATGACAATGGACAATGGGCGAGTTACTTAATCCCTTTCTCCCTCAATTTCCTGAATTGTAAAATGGGGAATAAGAATAGCACCTAGCTCAAAGGGCTATTGTGAGGATCATTTTTTAAATTATTTGTTAATATTTGTTAAAACAAACAAACAAGCATATATTGTAGCATATTAACATGTATTGGATTACCTGCCATCTAGGGGAAGGAGTGGGGGGAAGAAGGAGAAAATTTGGAACAGAAGGTTTTACAAGGATCAATGTTGAAAAATTATCCATGCATAAGTTTTGTGAATAAAAAGCTTTAATAAAAATTTAAAAAATACATTTGTTAAAAAAAATCCACTTAGTCAAGTACCTCGCACATAGTAGGTACCATATAAATACTTATTCCCTCACATATGGAAAATTTTAGCTTTAATTTACATAGAAAAGTCCTATGGTGCTTGGGCTTTCTGGGCAAAACAGATGTTAATACCTCTTTAATTTCATTCTCATGATAAAATCTTATTAATTTCTGATGTTGAACCATTTGGCAAGGCCAAGGACCTTGGTGGTGAAATTATGTATAAGAGCCTACCTTTGGCATTAAAGTCACTCCCCAATCTGGCTCCAACTTCTCTCTATTTGGCCTGGGCTCTTCCTATTTCCCAATATATACTTCATATTCCAGACAAACTCAATTACTCTGTGTCCCCCATTCTTGTTCTGTCCTCTCACAGTGCAGTACTTTTGCTCATGTCATAATGATAGAATGGACTTTTCTTCTTGCATTGTTAAAATCCCTACCTCTTTCAGTGCCCAATTTAGCTGCTATGTCCTTGATGAGGTTTTTGCTGACTATCCCCATGGGAATCTGGTCACGTGGGATATGTGGGGAGAGACTGAGGACAGATAAATGCATCCTCATCATTAAAAGACCCAAGAGATGGTGATGTCTCCTTGAAATCTTTTAGAGTACTTAGCCTGGAATCTTTACCTTCTCTCTCCCTCTCATGTTAATTTTTTTTTCTTGTTCTCTATGCATTAGATTGCAGGATTCCCAAGATAAGGGTTTTTTTTTTGTATCTCTCTTTGTTTTTATTTTTAATTTCATTTAATTTTATCTTTGTATTTCTGTTATCTAGTTGTATGCCTTGCACATAGGGATAAATATAAATACTGTCCTTGTGATAATTGTAGAAAGAATGCCCTGGAAAAGAGGCTTGCTTTACCAAAATAGGCCACCATCTTCTCTGTAAATTAGTCTTAGAGAGTTGCCTAGAATAATAAATGATCAAATGACTTGTCAAGTATCACATATCAGGTAACAGAGGTGAGACTGGAGCCCAGGTCACCTTGGCTTTGAGACCAACTGTCTACTATAACACATTCCTATCTTGCACAAAGCAGGTCCTTAACAAATGCTTGCTGATGGAATTTAATTTTGGGGGGAGAAAAACCATTCTGAAATATCAATTTGAACTTGGGATCTCTACTCTTCTGCACTGTGAAATGAATGATCCAGAAAGAGATCACTTGCATCCTTCTTTGAAACCCACGCACCAACCCTCTACTCTGTAATTATCTTTAACATGTGACAGTGCATCATATATTAAAAAAGGAAAAAGACCTTTATGTACAAAAATTTTTGTAGCATGGTGGCAAAGAATTGGATATTGAGCGGGGTCAATCAAGTGGGGAAGGGCTGAACAATTTGCGGTATATGATTGTAGTGGAATATTATTATGCTATAAGAAATGATGAGCAGGATGCTTTTAGAAAAACCTGCAAAGGCTTACATGAACTGAGGGAAAGTGAAATGAGAGAACCCCCAACACAGTAAGAGCAAGATTGTAGGATGATCAAGTCTGAATGACTTAACTGTTCTCAGCAATACAATGATCTAAGATAATTCCCAAAGGACTTATCAGAAAAGATGCTATCCATCCCCAGAGAAAAAACCGATGGAGACAGAGTGTAGGTTGATGCATAACTTTTTTAAATTCCATTTTTCTTGTAATTTTTGGTTGTCTATGTTTTCTTTCACGGTATAACTAACATGGAAATATGTTTTGCATAACTACATATGTATAACTTAAATTGCTTGGAGGGAGGGAAGGATGGAGAGAATTTGGAACTTAAATTTTAAGAAAAAGATGTTTAAAATGGATTTTGCATCTAATTGGGAAAAATTTACATTATAAAAACATTGTGTTACAGAGCTCTGTGACTGGTTAGTTATCTCTCTTGTTTTTATATCCAAGTACTCATGTGGCCAAGGTTAGGACTTTAATCCCATAAGTGCCAGTTAGCTTTATTCTGTTTCATGATTATAAATTGCCCTCCTAGCTCTTGCCCACTTATCTAATGAAAATTTGTTGGTCCTAGTGAGGCAATATGATGTAGAAAATAGAGGATTAGACTTGGAGTCAGGGAGACTTAAATTTAAATACATCCTTGTGTTTATGAGCTGTGTCACCCTGGATCAGTCACTTAAATCTCAGTTTTCTTAATTGTAAAATGAGGATAGTATCATTTGCTCCATGTGCTACTCTTGTGAGGGTTCTTGTGAGAATAAAATGAGGTGAATTTTGTAAAGTGCTATATAAACACTGGCTATTATGCAGCACCTGGCATATGGCAGACACTTTACAAGTGCTTATCTATTGAGTGATGGGTCATAAGGCAAATGTGAGAGAATGGGGATAGATCAATGCAGACCCATCACTATGAATGAAAGAACAATGAAAACTGGCAAGCTCTGCTTCTGGTGGGTCTATCCTATTACCTCCAAACTGGAAAGATTTAACAGCATCAGTTTGTGGGATGGTCAATATAAAATTATTTTACTCATTTGGACATCTTCTGGTAAATGGGCTTTGGCATATGAAAGAAAGAAATATAGCAGGGAGAGGAGAAACAAGAGAAACCAAATTAACTGCCTGGGTTGCTGGAGATTGAATTCTGTGCAAAACAAATTAACAATTCCTACCCTTCTTTAATGGTTTAGTCCAATGATCTGCTTTGAAATGGATAGAACCATTATTCAAGGTAGATGAGCTCTGGTAGAAGTCTCTGGGGTCTCTGTTAAGGAGGATAAAGAAATAACAAACTTCAGTTCAAGCAAAAATGAAGAAACAAATCCTGGCAAATTTTTCGATATAGACTTTCAGAATCATCAGCTTGAATTCTTCATTTGGAGACCATCTTAAAGAAGCTCACTCCGAACCCTACAGTCATTTTCACTGTTTGTTATTCAGTGTTAATTATAAATTTTGCATCGTCCCAAGACTGGAGGAAAGGAACACTAATCGTCATCCTTCTTCTTCTTATAATGGCCCTAATCTACATTCGTTGATAGTCTGGTACAAGACAGATGGAACATTCGAAATGGCAGTGAACCTTTTAAAAATCATTGCATGCACTTTGGCACAGATGCTGAGGATTTCTGTTGAGCCCACATGGAAGAAAGAATCATTGTGCAGATTTAATTATCTGTCAGACTCCCAGAAAGTCCATCTTCACAATCAATGTGTAGTCTCTATTTTTTTTTTTTTTTTTGCAAAGCAAGGGATGGTGGTGGGGACAGGAGCCATGCTTGGGCAGTCTGCCAGGACTCTGAGTCTGGAAGCAAGTCTTTAGCTTACAGTAGACATAAAGTGCAGGGATAGTCATTTAAGACCAGTGCTGAGGTAGAGTAATTTAAGAACAGGATACCTCAGTAACACTCTGCTGCCCAGAGAGATGGGCACCACGGAAATATTGAATAAAAGTACAAGCAGAGTGTTTTCCTTTGATAAAAATACTATTGATGAGTGAACACTATTGTGTGAGATTCTCTGGGGCCAAATGCCATCAACAGCTCCTTCCTGTGTACTTACATCAGTTGTCCAGGTGCACAAACCCAAAGAAGCTTAAACAATAAAATGGCTACGGATGTTGGTATATTTTATTTCTTGCTCACATAGGTATTTCTCCACCTACCTTTAAGGATAAAATCTTATATTGTATGGTTGTTGTAGGTGCTCAATGAATAAAAGGCCACAAGGCCACAGTCTGGGGGAGATAATTACCTTGGAGGCTGATATTAAAAAAAAAGACACTTTCACTTGTTTCTCTAGATGAAGGTCCTAATATTATTACATTAAGACCATCTAATCGAAGCATTTTTATTTCTCTTTCTTTACTACTCAAAACCTCTCAAAATCTTTACCTAACCTGTTCCCTTTTTCTCCAATCTCAGAAAATGAGGATAACCCCTTTATTTGTAAAGGATAACTCCTTTGTTTGTCAAGGATAACCCCTTTATTCATGTCCTTGATTCCCTCACTTTCTATACCCTTTGGGAAATTGATCTGTCAACCATTCCCTGCTCTGTCAGTGTTAATCTCTTCCTATATATATTTTTTTAATTTCCTCAGATGTCTACAAATATTCTCCCTTATCCTTCAAAAGGGTTCACTTAACACTGACATTCCCTCAGCCTATTACCTTATATCTTTCTTCCATTATACTTGAAGATAAGGCTAGTCTTAGTCTTCACCAGAGGCTTTTGTTTTCTCATGCCTGCTTACTATTTAAACCCCTTGCAATCTGGCTTCCATCTCCACCACTCTACTGAAAATACTTTCACAAAAGGGGCCAATGATTTCTTTAAAATTATTATTAATATATTTTGTTTTTATATTGATTGATTTCTCTTTATTTTCCCCCCTTTCCACTGTACAGAAATCTATCCCCTATTAAGAAAGAGTAGAAAACAATATCTAAAAGTGAATTATTAAAGTCTGACATCATCATCATCATTGTTATTGCTAATATTTATATAACCTATTGTAGAATAGGTATTATAAAATACTGTGGTGAGGGCTTTGCAAACATTATCTCATTTAATTTTCACAAGAACCCTGGGAGATAGATGCTAAATTATCCTCTTTTTAATTTTTTTTTTTTTGGTTGCTGAGGCAATTAGAGTTAAGTGACTTGCTTAGGGTCACACAGCTAAGAAATGTAAAGTGTTAAGTACCTAGGCCAGATTTGAACTCAAGTTCTCCTGACTTCAGAGTTGGTACTGTATCCATTGCACCAGCTAACTGCTCCTAATTATCCTCATTTTAACAACTGAGAAAAGTGAGATTAACAGAGATGAAATGTTTGTCCAATATCTGAGTCTGGATTTAAACCTAAGTCTTTTTTACTTCAGGTCCAGCACTCTATCCACTATATTATTTGGGCAAAGCACCTTAGATAAAATCACCCACTTTTGTAAAAAAAAGTTGGGAGGCATATTTGCTCATCTCTTCCTTGGGATCAAACTGGATCATTTAAATTATGCAATGTTCAGTTTTGTTATTTATTTGTTTTTGCTATTCTTTCTATTTATATGGTAGTAATCATTGTGTATGTTGTATTCTTGATTCTGTTTCCTTTATTTATGTTTTCCCATGCTTCTCTATTTTTTT
>JAJPUD010007478.1:81685-98484 GCA_023553655.1 Myrmecobius fasciatus | reverse complement strand
TCTTTCTTTCTTTCTTTCTTTCTTTCTTTCTTTCTTTCTTTCTTTCTTTCTTTCTTTCTTTCTTTCTTTCTTTTTTGTAAAGTGGGGATAATAATAGTACCTGCTTCCTAACATTGTTGTGTGACTCAAATAAAATTATATATGTAAATCTTTTTAAATCTTAAAATGTTATATTAATACTAGCTATGATCATTATGATCATCTTCACCTTCATGTCTTATAAGCCTTGCTTTCCTTCAATTCTTGGCTCAGGTACCACCTTTAATAGGACTTTTAAAAGATGTTTCCTCTAATTGTTATTCATCTTTTTCCTTTGATATTACTTTATATTTACCTTTCTGATTATAACATGGGTATTCTTATCTAAATTCCTTTGAGGCTTATTTTGTTGTTTTGAATCCCCATTATCTATCACAATGTTTTTGAAAAAAAAATAGACGTTTAATAAATGTTGAATTTTTGGGCTTAAAATGAAACGAACAGAAGTTAAATGCTGTACAGTTACAGTAATAAAACTATAGAACCCAGAAGGCAGAAGGGTAAAAACTGTACAGATAAAGTCATCCCCAAAGATAGGAAATTCCCATGAATGCAATTATGAAAGTTCACAGGAAATACAACCACAGGACAAAGAACTGGAAATTGAAGAGATGCGTTAGTTGGGGAATTACTGAATAAGTTGTGGTATATGAATGAAATAGAATACTATTATTCTATAAGAAATGATGAGCAGGCTGATTTCAGAAAACCCTGGAAAGTCTTACATGAACTGATGCTAAGTGAAGTGAGCAGAACCAAGAGAATATTATTCACAGTAACAGCAAGATTGTGTGAAGACCAATTATGACAGACTTAGCTTTTTTTCAGCAATAGAGTGATCCAAGACAATTGCAATAGACTTGGGGTGAAAATACCATCCACCAGTGAAAGAACTATTGAGACTGAATGCAAATTGATGCATGCTATTTTCACTTTTTTTTCCTTTTGTACTGATTTTCCTTTCAAAACATGACTAATAAGGAAATATATTTAAAATGATTGTCCACGTATAGCCCATATTGAATTGCTTGGTGTCTTGGGAAGGAAAGAGCGAAGGGACAGAGGGAGAAAAAAATGGAACTCGAAATCTTACAAAAGTGAATGTTGACTTTCTTTACATACAATTGGAAAAAAAATTAAATACTTATTAAGTAATTTTTTGATTTTGGTGGACTACCAGAGCACACATGGAATACTACCTTTGGCTCTGGGCACCATAGTTTAAAAAGGGCATTGACATAAAGGACTTTAAAGCCATGCCATAAGAGGTTGCTTAAAGGAACCGAAAATGTGTAGCATGGAGAAAGAGGAAACACAGCTGTCTTTAAGTACTTGAAAGGCTTCTATAATAAGTTAAGGACACTCATTGCAGCAAATTAAATGAGGGCTCTGAGATAAAAAAGTTTAATCAATCAAACAACAAGCCCTCATTAAATGTTTGCTCTGGACCATAAACTATACTAAGTGCTAAGGAGTAAAAAGAAAGCAAAAAACAAAAGTCTTTTCCCTCAAGGAGCTTATATACTAATGAATGAAACAGTATATAAATCAGAACATATAAAATAAATGCAAAATAAATTGAAGATAACTATAGAGCTAATTTATTTAGTGTCTCTTACCTATTTCAGTTGTTTCATTTAGTGGTAAATGCCACTCCAAATGAATGGTTATGCCCTAACCCAGCATCTGAACCTGAAAGGGGAAAAGAAATAGCCACATGAATGAAACACAGCCAACAAGCTGTGTTAAAGATAAAGATACAAAGAATGTATGAAGGAAGATAATATCTGAATCCAGAGGAAGAACTGATAAAAAGAAGAATGTATAGGATTCTTTTACATATGTGAATGTGTATCTATCTACACACATACATACATATAGATCTATTTGTTTCTAATGTATTCATATCTCAGGAAAGGGTGGTGGGAAGAAAAAAAAAGAGAAAAAATATTTACATGATAACTTTATTATATTTTTGATAGTAATAGCAAGTTGTACATAATATATTTGCAGTTTCATATGCAATCATATTTTTATTATACTGTCATGAAAATATTTTATCCCATAAATTAAAAATAAAATTTAAAAATATGAATGTCCAATCCAAACCTCAGCAGAGCTTTCAAAATTGATGTCAAAATTAGGGTGGGACTAAGGCAGCTCAAAAGAATTCCCCTAACTTCAAATTATTGCATAGGAAATATCCAATCTCTGATACATATTGGAAATTCTACCTCCTTTGGGAGGAGGGCAGGGAAAATTCTATGATGGCAATTGGTAAAGAGTCAGGAGTTACTTATGCTTCTTAATATACAGTTAGAATCTTTAAGTGAAATGAGTTGTTTAAAGCAGTAGGAAACTGGGTTATTTCCTACTTTATTAAATACTGACTAACAAAGGGATTTAAGATCTTATATTCATGCCATGGTTATCATTGGAAAAAAAGGTGAAAAGGATTTTGTTTAGTCTTAAGGGTAAAAGGAAAAGGAAAAATGAACACTTAAAGGGTATTAGTCAATTAATATATATAAATCCTACTAGGTATTGTTGCTTCTTTAATTGCCTGTTCAATGCTAGGAAAATGGTCTTTGGCAGTAATTTTGAAGTAAAGATCAAAGACGTAATAGAAAGATGCTTATAACTTCTTTCTCTTCACCTCTTCACCCGCACATTCAATAGTCTCTAGAGAAAAAATTTCTGAGACACTAAGTTCCTAGCTAGGAAATAAGACCTAGTTATTAATGTAGCTATTTCTTAAAGTATGCAGGCATGTTCCTATTCTATACATATTCTATGATGCTGTTGTTTAGGCATTTCAGTCGTGTCCAACTTTTCACGTCTCCATTTGGAGTTTTCTTGGCAAAGATCCTGAAGTGGTTTGCCACTTCCTTCTCCAGCTCACTTTTGAGGCTGAGGAACTAAAGCAAATAAGGTTAAATTACTTGTCCAGGTTCACATAACAAATAAGCCTTTGAAGCCAGATTTGAATTCAGAAAGATGAGTTTTCCTGACTTCAGGTGCAGCACTCTATCCACTGCACCATCTACCTGTCCTCCATATCCTATACTATGAGGCAGCTGTGTATTATAGTGAGTAGGCATTGGAGTTGCATTAGGAAGATTTGAGTTTGTTTTCTGCTCCAGCCACTTATTAATTCTGTGATTCTGGGCAAAACATTCAGCTACCTTTAGTCTCAGTTCCCTCACCTATATAAATGAAGATAATAATAATAGTAATAATAGTGATAACTAGTGTACATATAACATATAAATATATTGTATGTATATGTGTGTGTGTGTGTGTGTGTGTGTGTGTGTAATGTTTTAAAGTTTACAGAATGCTTTACATATAGTACCTAAAATCAATCATAACACTTTGCTCACAGGGTTATTGTGAGGGTTAAACAAAATAATATATTTAAAATGCATCACATATCTCAAAACACTATATAGATGTTAGCTATTATAACTGTTATTATTGTTATAACAATAGTCATTAGTTTATATTCTCCAGAGTAAAGATGACACTTTCAGAAATAGTTCAAAGCTCCATTCTTCAGAGGCAGTGGGACACAATGAAAAGAATGTTGGCCCTGGAGTCAGGTGACCTTAGTTCAAATCCTGGATCTGCCACTTACTTCCTGTTTGACAAAATCCTCTTTGGTTCAGTTTCTTCAAATACAAAAGAAAGATTCATTGGGATGATTTCAAATTTCCCTTCTAGCTCTAAATCTATATTTGTAATATCAAGCTTAATCAAGAAATAATGGCTCATCTTTTAAAAATACCAACATTCTTTTATACAAGCACAGAACACAATGATCTTCAAAGAATTAAAATATTATTCAGAGAACAATGGAGTGGGTAGTTAGTATATGTAAACAAGGTACAATATATTACCAAAAAGGAATTTTGGATTAACAATAATAAAATTTGTCACCAAGGAATTATATAATGATTATATAATAAGAAAAAAAAAAAAGATGGGCTGGCCACATGGCAAAGATGAAGAATGAGAGTTCCATTGATATCTTAAAAGATAAAAGAATGAAGCTAAAAAGGTCTTTACTCATGACCTTATTGAAGGACATAGATAAAAGTCCCTCAGCATGAGGAAACAAAGATGAATTGAAATAAGCACCAAAGGAGGAAACACCCAATGAGATCATATATTTATTTGCGTATTTAAGCATGAGGAACATAAAGAACTCTAGAAGGAACTTCATGAAATAATGTAAAGTTAAAGAGAGAAAAAAGCAGAACCAAAAGAGCTGAATCCTATAATTCCAAGAACACAAAAAAGAAAGTGATAAGGTTTGAATCAACAAAGAAATTTGCTAGAGGATGAGAGAAATGAGAGTAATGTCCAAATTCTTTAAATATTCTTAAAATTATTTTTTAATTCATTCATTTAAATATTACTGTAAATTTAATGAATTGTTTTAGTGATGTGTAAATTAATGTTTACCATTTATTTACAATTAATTAGGAACTTAGTTTAAAATCAAGGCATTTCTTTATTTAACTTTATTAGCATTACTAATTATTAAAGGAGAATAATTGGTCATGGAAGGCTAAATCTAGTTATGGAAGGATAAAGTGAATTCCTCTCATCTATAATAAAAACAGACATTTAAAAAAGTTCTCAAGGTAAACTAAATCAAGCAATTCAAGAATAAATGTGAATGGTCTAAAGACCCTCATAAAATGAAAAAGAGATATGGAAAGCAAACTCTAGTAATAGTCTTGAAATACATATATACTTTATAGAATGATTGAAATTAAGATGTAGATTTAGAGTATATCATATAAATAACTCCAAGTTTTTAAATGTAGGGATAGCAGAAAATTTTTAAGTAAAATTAAATTTAAACAAAAACATTTTAAAGGCTAGATAAAATGGTAAAAGGCAAGATAAATAACCAAGACTTGGTTTTTTAAAATTTATTCACAATAAACAATCATTTTATCTGAATTCAAAGCACTTAATAGAACATGGTTAAACAAACTCTAATTTGTATTTTATTTATGTCTGAACATATTGCATCAACAGTTAGATGTTGATAATAAAGTACACAAGGACAGGAATAACCTTTTATTTATTTTGTTATTTCTTCTAATATGGAATATTCCACATGATAATTACACATTATCTTCTAAAACAACATTCTGGAATTAATTTCTTTATGAGTTCAATGATGTCTTGTATTTCACTTGTTTAAAAATAGAAAAAGGAGCTAAAGTCATATATATATATACACACATACATATATATATATATATACATATATATATATATATATATATATTCATCAATAGGTTGAATGCACAAGGGTAAATTTCAACCAAAGTAACATTCAAAGGCTCTTTATTACATTGAGGGTAAGATACTTATTGTTCAAAGAAGTCCCTATACGAACAAAATCACAAATCTTTTTCATTCAAGTGTAGTTTCTGCCTTATTTGGGAGTCTAGGTCATAGAAATATTGAAATGTCTAAGCCCATTGGACACATTTACCTTGTGCTTCCCAACACCTGGTGGCAGCAAAACTAAGAAAGTGCATTTATAATTTTTCAACCGGTTTAGAAAAATTTAGTAAAGATCTAGCATAGACTTTCAAGGAAACACAAAGACCAGCAATGAAACCATCACATGTAATGGCATAGGTATGATTTCAATAACTGAGATTATAGAAATAATGGAAAGTGAAACACTATTAGATCAAAGAATTCAACTCATGTATGGGAGAGAGATCAGGGAATAAAAACTATCTAAAAATGTGACTAAGTTCTTGACAATGGATTTTTAAAAGTTGTACAAGTGCCAGAGTGCTATATGGAAAAGGGAAAAAAGAAGAAAATAGTTCCCAGTTACTGTAGAAATATATATTGTTTCTTAAAGCTTCGGGTATTTTTGAGACGTGGCAAACAATGTCTTGAATTAAACTTAATATAGAGGATAGACCTGGATATAGAAGTAAATTTGAAAAGACACAATAGGCACTTCAAAACCAAGCAAAGAGAGAAATAATGCCAGACCAAAGCACAGAAAAATAGATTTAGGATGGCAAGAACATATAGAACAACAATGGAGGATCCAAAGATGAAAAGTGAATAGTTATATATATATGCAAAAAATTGCAGTATCTTACTCAAAAGATGACCATTATCCACATTCAACTAAAGGATATGGAATAGTGGATTAAAGAGCAAGCTTGCATGAAATTACACACACACACATATACATACATACACACAACATACTGACCCCTCTATTTCTTCCTATAGATGCTAAGATACTATAACTATGGAGATATGAGACTCTGAAAGTAGAGAATAAACTGGTTCAGAGTTCATAAGACTGGTGATATCTATTTGATCTTGGCTTTGCAAGTTTTCCTTTTCTGGCAAAAGGAAATTAGGAATCACTTTTGATCTTGTGTACCAAATAGAAGGAAGGAGAGAAGGCATGGTCAAGCAGTATATCTAAATTCTAAATGCCAGCTTCCCTTCCCTCCTCTTTTGACATTTGTGGGCTGCAATCCAAATGATGTTTTCTATTGGATTCACTCCATTGCTTTCTTTTATTATTATTATTAAAGCTTTTTATTTACAAAACATATACATGGGTAATTTTTCAACATTGACCCTTGCAAAACCTTCTGTTCCAAATTTTCCCCTCCTTGCCCCCATCCCCTTCCATAGATACTAGGTAGTCCAATACATGTTAAATATGTTAAAATATATGTTAAATCCAATATATATATACACATATATATGCAGAGTTATACAGTTATCTTACTGCACAAGAAAAATCAAATCAAGAAGGAGAAAAAATTTGAGAAAGAAAACAAAATGCAAGCAAACAATGACAGAAAGAGGTAAAAATGCTATGTTATAGTCCACACTCAGTTCCCACAGTCCTCTCTCTGTGTGTAGATGGCTCTCTTTGTCACTGAACAATTGGAACTGGTTTGAATTTTCTCATTGTTGAGGAGAGCCATACCCATCAGAATTGATCATCATATAGTCTTGTTATTATGTATGATGATCTCCTGGTTCTTCTCATTTCACTTAGCATCAGTTCATGTAAGTCTCTTTAGGCCTCTCTGAAATCGTCCTGCTGGTTGTTTCTTACAGAACAATAATATTCCATAACATTTATATACCATAATTTATTCAACCATTTTGCAATTGATGGGTTTTCCAGTTTCTTGCCACTACTAAAAGGACTGCCACAAACATTTTTGTACATGTGGGTCCCTTTCTCTCCTTTAAGATTTCTTTGGGATATAAGCCCAGTAGAAACACTGCTGAGTCAAAGGGTATGCACAGTTTGATAACTTTTTGATCATAGTTCCAAATTGCTCTCCAGAATGGTTGGATCCATTCACAGTTCCACCAACAATGTAGCAGTGTCCCAGTTTTCCCTTATCTCCTCCAACATTTGTCACTATCTTTTCTTGTCATCTTAGCCAATCTGAGAGGTGGGATTCACTTCATTTCTTACTTTGTTAGGGAAGAGGCAGGAATAAACTGAGGTCTGGTTCCTTATCTGCAGCCAAAACCTAAAAACAGTGTTCATTTGTATTACAATCAGCTTTTCATCACTTCATGTTATCATGTATACTTTGAAAAAGAAATATAATTCCCCAAATTCTTGTTCATGTGATTGAGTACAGAAATAGAAAGTTTGTAATATCTTTAGGGAAATGGAGGACCCATTCTTGTTTCAGTGTAGAAGTTTCACAAGCAAGAAACCTTCACTAACAAGGTAACCTATAAACAGAAAGATAGTACATAAGCAAACATTTGAGGTGAATACAAATTTAGCCTTGGAAAGTATAGCTTCCCCAGGGGAGGGAGGAGGGAATAGGAGGAGCATAAAATGGGGAGATTCATGAGATCGTTTAAATATAAATGTGATGTTAGTCCATCCATTAAACATGAGTTCAAAAGATTGATTTTAAATGTTCTCTAGTCCACTGGATCATTTATCTATTACAGGTGGAATATAATTGCTATATATGGAGTACTTCTCTCAATATAGAGAGGGCCAATGAAACCTAGTTTTATTGGGATAACCCCATCTTCCTCTCATATATTTTCAGCCCCTTGCTGGAATAATACTATTACATCAATTTTCCTACTTCCTCATTTTTTAAATCTTAGCTCCCTCCTCTGTAATCTAACTTCCTTATTAAGTAACTTAGAGAATACCTTCATTTCCTTGGTCCTATAGATAAGCAGGGTGTTGTTGTTATATTGGCTCTTTGTCTAAAATGATATGTAAAGCCAAACTCTGAAGGTCTCTGGACCTTGACTAGAATATGAATATCTTCTCTATGCATTACTTAATTTGGGAATAGGGACTGCAAATTGACACTGTTCTTGCTAAAAGCTCTTTTCCTCCTTCCCTTGTGAGTTTTGTCAAAGATATCTCAATGTGGATTGATGCTTTTTAGCTGAACTTCTGTGCCTACAAGAGTATGGAGTATAGCCATATATACATAAATGTGTCTATATTTATGGAAATATAAATATATCTATATTCATGGAAAGAGAAAGTGAGAGTATTAATTTAGAGCTAAAGAAAATCTTAGATATTAGCTAGTCCAGGGATTCTTAAACTTTTTCCATTTGTGACTCCTTTTTGTCTGAGAAATATTTGTGATTCCCAGAATATAGATATATAAAATAGGTATACAGATCAAACATTTACTGATAACAAATCATAATTTTGTGACCCCCACATTCAGTTATGATAGACCTCATATGGGGTTGTGAACCACAGTTTAAGAAGCTGGGTTCTAGTCCATAGTCACTCTCATTTTATAGATCCTAAAACATGTCTCACAGGATTACAGATTTGTAGTTGGAAGGAATTTAGGAAATTGTTAAACTCCTCATTTTAAAGAGAGATTAACCCAGAAAAGTTTGCTTAAGCCTCACAGGTAGAAAAAAAAAAGTCATTTTTAACGAGAGTTCTTTAGCTCCAAACTTAGTGCTTTCCCTACTGTACCAAGCTCTTTCTAGAGTATAGAGCTGAAGCTCATGGGGGAGGTGATATCAAAGCTCTCAGAAGTGATTTAAATAACAGCCAGGGATTCCAACTCAATTCCTCTGACTCTAATTCAAGTTCTTTTGCTATCATAGTATATTGTATCTCCTGTGAAAATATTGATATTATCTAAATGATGTTGAAAGAAATTGTTTACAAAAAATTAAGACTGGGTTTGTGAGAGCAGGCTCTCCCCAGCAATGAGAATATTTTGTTGATATAAATTAAGGTGCCAAGATGGCAGAGTAGAAAAAGCATTTTGCTGAGTTCTCCCAACATTTCTCTGTAAATAACTTTATAATAACACTTCAAATTGAATTTTATAGTGGCAAGGCCAATAAAAAATCTGAGTGCAACATTTTTACACCCCAAAAAACATAGGAGGTGAGAAGAGAGATCTGTGATGTGGGGAAGAAGGCTGGCCCAGAGCCCATGCAGTTTAAATACCAATGGTGGGATTAGATGGTGGTGACAGAAACAGCAACTACTACAGGAGCTCCCAAGGCAGAGACATTAAGGGAATCTGGAAACTGGTCAGAAAGAAATTACAGAGTACTCCTGTGCTAGCATTGGATATAGGACCAGATGCTGTCTGATAATCCTATTGCCTTTATCTTCTTCTGGTACATAGTTCAAAAGAAGAGGAGCATTTTTAGTTAAAAGGGAGTAGGAGGCCTGAAGGACAACTGAATGACAACTCAGTTACCTGAATTGGCTTCTGAATCATAGTTCAAGGGCACAGGAACACTTTTAGTCAAGAATGAGTGGAGTTGCTGAAGGGTTGCATTGCTTCTGGACTCCAAAAAAGGAGTGTTCCTGTGGAGCACTATTAACTGCAATCCCCAAGGAGTCAGGGCCCCTTCCTGGTTAATGATCTTGCTGACCAAAAGAGCACTTTCCCAATGTTATATACCTTGGAATCACTGAAAACTTCCAAACTCCCAGATCTGGTTCTGAAAACAGAAAAACAGGGTGAAAAAGTCTGAAGCTTGAGACAGTGTCCCATCCTCTCCTCCCTTTCCCCTCACATATTGACAACAAAATCCAACTTTAATAATAAAATTCCAAATCAAAAAACAGGGTGAAAAGATGAGCAAACAACAACAACAACAACAACAACAAAAAACCTGACCATAAAAAGCTACTATGAGGAAAGGGATGATCAGAAGACAATGAGGTAAAAATGGCTACAAGGAAAGCCTGAAAGAAAAATGTGAATTGGACAAAAACAAAATAAGAATTTTTTGAAGAACTGAAATTTATTTTCTAATTCTAATAAAAGTGATAGAGAAAAATAGACAAATAAATGAAAGCAAAAGGAGAAAATTATGCAAAAAAAATTGGTAAAAGAAGCACAAAAATGCTGAAGAAAATAACATCTTAAAAACCAAAATTGGTCAAATGGAGTAAAAAAAAAGGTACACCAAAGAAAAAAGAGACATCAAGAAACAACAAAACAAGATTAAAAGAATGATAAAAAATAGAAGAAAATATGAAACATCTCAAAGGAACAACAACTGATTTAGAAAATAGATTAAATAAAGATAATTTAGGAATTATTGGATTGCCTGAAATTGTTGATCAAAGAAATAGTCTAAACATCTTATTTCAAGAAATTATCAAAGAAAACTCACCTGCTATCCTTGATCCAAAGGATAAAATAGAATTTAAAGAATCTACAGTCACCATTTGAAGGAATTCACAAAATGAAAAATTCCAGTAATATAGCCAAATTTCATAACTCCTTGGAAAAGAGAACATACTTCAAAAAACTAGAAAGAAACTATTCAAATATTATGGAGTCACAGTCAGGATCATATAAGACTTAATAGTTACCACACTAAAGGAGCAGAGACTTGGGAGAAAAACTGAGATTCTGACCAAAAATAATCTACCAAGAAAAAGTAAAATAAATAAATAAATAAAGATTTTTAATGAAATAAAGGACCTTTAAGAATTCTCAATGATAAGACCAGAGCTAAATAGAATATTTTGACTTTCAAATACAAGATTCAAGAATAGCATAAAAAGTAAATAGGATGGAAAAATTATAAGGGATTAAATAAAGTTAAACTGTTTACCTTTCTGTATGGGTAGAATGTCATCATTATTAGAGCAGTTAGACAAATTCTACATAGAAAAAGGGTACAGGAGTGAGTTGATTATATTGGTATGATGTAGGTGAGAAAAATGGATCCTCTGAAAGAAGAGAAAGGAGAGGTGGAATGGGGAAAAATATTTCACATAAAAGATGTATGCAAGGAAGAGCTTTTATGGTTGAGGATAAAATGGAAGTAAGCAGGGAATGCTTCAACTTCACTCACATCTAAATTGGTTCAAGGAAGGATACACACACACACACACACACACACACACACACACACATAGAGACAGAGTATTAAAAAGCTATCTTCTCTATCTGAAAAGTAGGAGAGGAAGGAAAGTGACAAAATAAAGGTGAGATGGTGGTGGTGAAAAAGGGAGACTGGATAAAAGAAGGAAGTGGTCAGAAGAAAACGAACTTCAAAGGAAGGACAAAATAAAAAGAGAGAAGGTCTAAATAGAAGACAATGGGGGTGGAAGGAAATGCACAGTTAATTACTATTTACTGTAAATATGAATGAAATAAGCTCACCCATCAAGTGGAAGGGGATATGGGAATGGATTGTAAACCAGAATACAACAATGTGGCATTTCCAAGAGATTCACTCTTTTTTTTTCCTTCTATTTTCTATTTTTTTCTATTTTTAAAATTTTATTTTATTTGCAAAACATATGTATGGGTAATTCTTCAACATTAACCCTTACATAGCTTTCTGTTACAAATTTTTCCCCCCAACTTCCCACCCCTCCCCTAGATGGCAGGATATCCATTACATGTTAATTATGTTAAAATACTTGACAAGTTGAATATATGTATACATATTTCCAAACTTATCATTGTTGTGCAAGAAAAATCATATCTACACGAAATCAGATAAAGGAAACACAATGTAAGCAAACATCAATCAAGAGTATGAGAATGTTATGTTGTGGTCCACATTTCATATCCCTCTCTCTGGGTGTATATGGCTTTCTTCAGTGAACAATTGGAAGTGGTTTGAAACATTTCAGAATTGATCGTCATATAGTATTGTTGCTGTGTATAATGATCTCCTGGTTCTGGAGATTCACTCTTAATAGAAAGACTCACATATAGTGTTAAAATAGCTGAATCTATTATACTTCAGCTGAAGTCAAAAAAGACAAAGATAGCAATCATAGACAAAACAAAAGGAAAAATAAACCTAATTAAAAGGATAAACATTGAAACTACATCTGAAGCAATATCAATATTCAACATGTATGTACCAAATGACATGGCATTCAAAATTCTTAAGGGAAAAGTTGAATGAGTTATAAGAGGAAATAGCAAAACTATGTTAGTAGAGACCTCAACTTTCCCATGTTAGAGCCAGATGAATTTAACCACAAAACAGATAAGAAAAAACTAAGGAAATTAATAGAATCTTAGAAGAATTTGATATGCTAGATCTCTGTAGAAAAGTGAATGAGAAGAAAAAGGCACATACCTTTTTCTCTGTTGTATGTGGCTCTTTCACAAAAAATTTCAGCATGTATTATGGCATGAAAACCTTACAACCAAATGCAGAAAAGCAGAAATATGAACTAGACCCTGCAATAAAATTATATTTAATAAAAAGTGATATAAAATTATGAATGATTGAAAACTAAACAATTTAATCTTTAAGAATGACAAATCATATAAATAATCAAAAATTTCATTAGAGAGAATGACAACAATGAGACAATATACCAAAATTTATGGGATGTAGTCAAAATGTAAGGAAAAATTTTTATCTCTTAGTGTTCATATGAATGAAAGAGAATAAGAGTGAAGAATTCATTTGGTTGCAACTAAAGCAAAAACTAGAAAAAGAACAAATAAAAATTGCAATTAAGCATCAAAAAGGCAATCTTGAAAATCAAAGGTAAGATTAATAAAAAAGAAAATAATAAATTAGTCAACTAATAAATAAAACTAAGGGCTAATTTTATGAAAAATAGATAAGTCATTTGGTTAATTTAATTAAAAATAACAGAAAATCAAATTATTAGTATCAAAAAAAGGGGGTGAATGCACCATCAGTGAAGACACAATTAAGGTAATTATCAGGATTGACTTTGCCTGATTATATGCCCATAAAACAGACAATCTAAGTGAAATGAATGCATTTACAAATACTATATGAACTGTTCAGATTAACACAAAATGTAATAAAATACTTAATCTTTTTTATGTGTATACATATTTATACAGTTATCTTGCTGTACAAGAAAAGAAAAACAAAAAACAAACAAACAAATAAAAAAAACCTGAGAAGGAAAACATAATGCAAGCAAACCTCAATAGAGAGTGTGAAAATGCTATGCTGTGGTCTGGATTCAGATCCCACAGGCCTCTCCCTGGGTGTATATGGCTTTCTTCATCACTGAACAGCTGGAACTGGTTGGAAACATCTCGTTGTTGGAGAGAACCATGTCCATCAGAATAGATCATATTATGGTCTTATTATTGCCATGTATAATGATCTCCTGGTTCTGCTGATTTCACTCAACATCAGCTCATGCATGTCTCTCTAGGCCTTTCTGGAATTATCCTGCTGGTCATTTCTTACAGAACAATAATATTCCATGACATTCATATACCATAATTTGTTCAGCCATTCTCCAATTGATGGTCATCCATTCAGTTTCCAGTTTCTAGCCACTACAGAAAGGGCTGCCGCAAACATTTTTGCACATGTGAGACCCTTTCATTCCTTTAAGATCTCTTTAGGATATAAGCCCAATAGAAACACTGCTGGGTCAAAGAGTATGCACAGTTTGATAACTTTTTGAGCGTCGTTCCAAATTACTCTCCAGAATGGTTGGATCCCTTCACAGTTCCACCAACAATGTATTAGTGTCCCAGTTTTCCCACATCCCCTCCAACATTCATCATTATCTTTTCCTGTCATCTTAGCCAATCTGACAGGTATGTAGTGGTATCTCAGAGTTGTCTTAATTTGCATTTCTCTGATCAATAGTGATTTGGAGCACCTTTTCATATGACTAGAAAGAGTTTTAATTTCATCATCTGAAAATTGTCTGTTCATATCCTTTGACCATTTATTGACTAGAGAGCGGCTTGAAATCTTATAAATATGAGACAATTCTCTATATATTTTAGAAATAGGGCCTTTATCAGAACCCGTAAATGTAAAGATGATTTCCCAATTTATTGCTTCCCTCCTAATCTTGTCTGCATTAGGTTTGTTTGTACAAAACCTTTTTAACTTAATATAATCAAAATTATTTATCTGGTGTTCAATTAAGAGGTCCACTTCTTCTTTGGTTGCAAATTCCTTCCTTTTCCACAGGTCTAAGAGGTAAACTATCCTATGTTCCTCTAATTCACTTACAATATCACTCTTTATATCTAAATCTTGAACCCATTTAGATCTTATCTTGGTATGTGGTGTTAGGTGGGGGTCAAGCCCTAATTTCTTCCATACTAGTTTCCAATTTTCCCAGAAGTTTCTGTTAAATAGTGAGTACTTATCCCAAAGGCTGAGGTCTTTGGGTTTATCAAACACTAGACTGCTATGGTTATTGCCTGGTTTGTCCTGTGATCCTATCCTATTCCACTGATCGACTACTCTTATTTCTTAGTACCAAATGGTTTTAATGATTGCTGTTTTATAATATAGTTTTAGATCTGGTACAGCAAGGCCACTCTCATCAGCCTTTTTTTTTTTTTCATTAATTCCCTTGAAATTCTTGACCTTTTGTTCTTCCAAATGAACTTTACTACTATTTTTTCTAGATCTGTAAAATAATTTCTTGGGAGTTTGATTGGTATGACACTAAATAAGCAAATTAGTTTGGGTAGTACTGTCATTTTTATTATATTTGCTCGGCCTACTCATGAGCACTTGATGTTTTTCCAACTGATTAGGTCTGACTTTGTGTGGAAAGTGTTTTATAGTTTAGTTCATATAGTTCATGACTGTTCCTTGGCAAATAGATTCCCAAATATTTTATACTATCGACAGTTATTTTGAATGGAATTTTTTTTGGTATCGGTTGCTGTTGAACTTTGTTGGTAATATAGAAAAATGCTGCTGATTTATGTGGATTTATTTTGTATTCTGTAACTTTGCTAAAATTTTGATTTTTTTCTAGCAGTTTTTTAGTTGAGTCTCTAGGGTTCTCTAAGTATACCATCATGTCATCTGCAAAGAGTGATAATTTGGTTTCCTCATTACCTACTCTAATTACTTTAAATCTCTTTTTCTTCTCTTACTGCCAAAGCTAACATTCTAATACAATATTAAATAGTAATGGTGGCAGTGGGCAGTCTTGTTTCACTTCTGATCTTATTGGGAATGGGTCTAGTTTGTCCTCATTACATATGATGCTTGCTGATGTTTTTAAATAGATGCTACTAATCATTTTAAGGGAAAGCCCACTTATTCCTATACTCTCTAGTGTTTTTAATAGGCATGGGTGTTGGATTTTATCAAATGCTTTTTCTGCATCTATGGAGATAATCATATGATTTTTGTTAGTTTGGTTATTAATATAATTGATTTATGCTGATAGTTTTCCTAATATTGAACCATCCCTGCATTCCTGGTACAAATCCTACTTGGTCATAGTGTACTATCCTGGGGATGACTTTCTGTAATCTCATTGCTAATATCTTATTTAAAATTTTTGCATCAATATTCATTAGGGAAATGGGTCTATAGTTTTCTTTCTTTGTTTTCACTCTACCGGTTTAGCTATCAGCAACATATCTGTATCATAGAGGGAATTTGTTAGTACACCTTCTTTCCCTATTTTTTCAAATAGTTTCTATAGTATTGGAATTAATTGTTCTTTAAATGTTTGGTAGAATTCACATGTAAATCCATCTGGCCCTCCCTGGAGATTTTTTTCTTAGGGAGTTGATTAATAGCTTGTTATATTTCTTTTTTTTTTTTTAATGGGGCTATTTAAAAAATTTATTTTCTCTTCTGTTAACCTGGGCAGTCTATATTTTTGTAGATATTCTTCCATTTCATATAGGTTATCAAATTTGTTGGCATAAAGTTGGGCAAAGTAACTTCTAATTATTGCTCTACTTTCCTCTTCATTGGTGGAAAGTTCTCCCTTATCATTTTTTTTAAATTTCTTTTTTTTTTATTTTAAGCTTTTTATTTGTATAACATATGTATGGGTAGTTCCCCAACCTTGATCTTTACAAAGCTTTCCAATACAAATTTTACCCCCAGTTCCCTCCCCTCCCCCAGATGGCAGGAAGTCCACTACATGTTAATAATGTTGAAATGCTTGAGAAGTTATGCAAGAAAAATCCTATCTACAAGAAAAAAAAGAATCAGAGAAAGGCAACACAATGCAAGCAAATGTCAATAGAGATCATGAAAATGTTACGTTGTGGTCCATATTTCATGTCCCTCTTTCTGGGTGTATATGGTTTTCTTCAGTGAACAACTGGAACTGGTTTGAGACAATTCTTTATTGCAGAGAGCCATGTCCATCAGAATTGATCATCATGTAATACTGTTGTTGCTGTGCATGATGATCTCCTGGTTCTGCTAGTTTCACTCAGCATCAGTTCATGCAAGTCTCTCCAGGCCTCTCTGAAATC